>BLKR01016351.1:0-30316 GCA_011170035.1 Teleogryllus occipitalis | reverse complement strand
CTTCCCCTCATCGTTTCGTATCTCCGGCCATCATGAATCATCTCTTTCTCTCTAAGTATTCATAGCTATACCCAAACGCATTGCAGAATAATTCCATCCTGAGCGAGAAAACTATGACTTAATCATGACGGAGAGCAATTCACCAGGGTCGCCCAGCGATCTGCTCCGAGGAGGAGCCGCTGCTTGCTCCCTGTTCTTTCTCGCAGCTCCAGCGGACGGACGGAGCATATTACGTCATCACTTGTCGATCGGCGGTTTGCGGCACAGTGGGTCGCATCTTTATTTTCTGGGGTATTTTCCTTTGCTCGAACAGAAAACGTCTCACTACTCTGGGAAAGACGACAAAACGACAGAAAAAATAATAAAATAATTGCGTAATTTATTGAAACGGGTATTTGTTATTCACATTTTTGTGACTTGAAGATAATAATACAATTTCCAATGCAACATGGAATGAAAAGTTTCTTTTTGCAAATTGCAGAATATATGTCACATTTTCAGTTGCAAAAAGTGTTCCATTAAGAAATTTAATTGCTGCGACATTACAGTTTATGATGTTTCTGATTATGAAAAGTATCCTTAAGGTTACCGAAAAAATGTTACTAAATCAACTAATAACGTGAATACTGAGAGTATAGGAAATTAAAATTAAAAAATGAAATTAATTACGAAATCAATTATTTTTATTACTGCATTTTTCACTGTGATCTGTTTTGGTAATTCTAATTTGATATTTAAAGAATTTCAAAGAAAAAATACTAGTCACAATTTTACGTTGATCCTAACATACCTATTATTCAAACAGAATACCCATGCAGTTTCGGATAGTGTTTTTGAGAGACATTCTCGTAAAATTCTAATAAATGTCTATTTTCTTTAAAATTTTCCCCTTAATTCAGTGTCACACTGAAAATCAGTGATTTCTAATTAAAAATCACAAAGAACAAAGTCTACATAAAGGGAAAAAGATCTAACAAATAAATTAAATTATAATCGTAAATCAAACAAATCCTTAAATCGGGTTTCAAATTCCAAATTCAATTTACACATTCTCCAAAATGCTGTTTCGTGAATATTTTGCACTGATGATAATTTTGATAAGAATGAGAGGTTCTTAGCCAAAAAGACCAGAGGTTCTTAGCCAGAAGTTTTAAAGTACACAAAATTAACCTCTTTTATTATATTATAATACTCGTAAAACAACATAGGAACATCAAAAACTTCCTACGAAACATTGTTTTTCAGTGTATTGAAAACTTCCTTACGTTCTTATTCAGATTACCTGTCATATTCAGCAGCATGATTAACCTTATAATGACGTTGCATATTAAACTTCATGTGATTAAAGCCCATTTTTCAAACTAAACAGCTGCCGCAATCTGCGAAAAGGTACCTTTCTTCTCATTCTGAATCCAAAATTATCAGTGTGGACGCTTTGGCTTGCGAAGTGCTCGCGTCAACTTTCATGTTTCCGCGACAGGAGTTATCAGTACACTGTGACAGAGGTTATCGCAAGACGCACGACGCCGGGCTTCCGTTGTCGTGCTCTCCGTAGCCAACACGGCTCCGCACTCCCGAATCGATCGGTTAGAGCAGCCATGACGTAGACTTAAAAAATATTGCAAACAGGAAACACGGCAATGGCAGTTTTATGTGAAGACTCTTTTATTTTATTTAGTTATTGTATACGTAAACTATTGTATTTCAAATTTCATATTTTCAATTTTCTCTCGTACTAGTACGTATGTAGTGTAGAGAAAGTAATGGTGCAGGAAAAAAGGGCGATTTTTTTGGCAGAAAAGCTCGTAACGTGGGTCCTTAATACCGCAATAACGGATAATCTAGTACCTTTAAGTCCTAAGTAATTTTCTTTAGTCAGAATTCAGGTAGTTTGTGGGTCCTTGTTGACCGAAAAGTTGGTTTACGGCAAAGCTTTTGTCTGTCCGTCCGCCTATTAATAACAATAACTGGTAAATAGGGGGAAGAATTTCAATCAAACCGGATATTCCCCGGCTGACCTGGCTGATGTCGCGGCCGGGGAAATTTTCATTGAATTTGAAATGAATGTTTTGACTTTCTATGAACTCCCAATGACAATTTAAAATGCTCTCAAAATTGGTTTCAATTTTTTTTCAATATTTTTTAAATATTTTGAGGGGGGTAGAGCAAATTGCGCGTATGAAAACGGAGCAGATCCGATTTTTGTTGAATTCTCTGAATTTTCGAAAATTGCAATAATTTCCCCCACTTTTTCTACTACTAAAATACCGAATGTATATGTTTCTTTTGTAATGAAATTGGTTCAAGAGTAGATATTTCGCCCACTTATTGCCATTGCACCCATAATGGGACAGTCAGTGTCACATTGACCCTGAGCGAACAGGTCAATCAGAGAGCCTATAACGTATTCCAAATTTAACTTAGGTATGTTTGAAAATAAGATCTTTGTGCATTTTTTCAAAAATTTTTAGTTTGCAATAAAAGCGTAAGTGCAATGAAAGCAGTTTTAGATTTTTTTCAAACACGGCTTTAAATTTTGAATGCGAATGCGGCAAATATTGAACCAAAATAAAAGATATCTTCCAATTTTAGAAAAATATATATTTCTAATTTCCAATACGCGTAATAATTGAATAGATATCTTCCTAACATGTGTGAAATGTCTACGATTTTGTTAGATTCCGAGAATTGTGGGAAAATTTTTAAAATCTTTGAACAGTTTCAATTTTGGATGAATAATGTAAGTATATGGTTATGTATATCTGCCTATTCTCATACAGTGCGTAATGAATTCTCGCTCTCAGTGACTCACTGCTTACCAAACAGCTTACGTCAAGCGACAGCTGCTCTCAAAACACTAATGAAGAGGACGTCTCGCATCAAATACTTATTATTCACAAGGTGTGAACTGCAATTTTGATTTTACTTGGTATGTAAAGAACTGCTGGATTTTGGGTATAAACTATATAAAGTTTCTGCAGTATTCACGAAGTCGGTTTTTGTAAAATAATTATTCCAGTGTTATACGAGAGTAGTTTATTATTCTCAAGCAATGTGCTTGGTACTTTTTGGAAAAATATTTGGTGGGCATTTGTTCAGCAGTATTTATGACTGGAGGCAATTAGTCATATATTACAGAATACTGGAAATCATAACATTTTTATTTAATATGTTTTGTGCTAACAAGTATCTCTAAAATATTGTACTTACCTGCTGAAATAAAACAGCGAAATGAGTTTCAGTGGGTTTACGTGTATAAATCATATATATTTTTGCTGAGAATTTCAAACTATCCTGGGATTAAAATTTGCCAAATGCTAGAATGTATTCATATTTACATTGAGTAATTAGTGTATTGTCTCTTCTGAAAAGAACCATTTTCCCAATGAGTTGAACTATATTTGTTTATGCACAACATATTATATTTTCAATCTTATCTCCAACGCACCAGAGTTTTAAATGATCTTTAAATGGATAAACCTAGAAAGTTTTATCTATTTAAAGATTTTTTCCTGTAGATTTTTACAGGAAAATATTTTGGCAAAGTTTTCCTGTAGATACTACCCAAATCCACTAGATTAATTTTTCAAGAAAAAAAACATTCATTATATTCCAAATTGGAAGACATCTGTCTAAAAATAACGATTCATGGAATGTATCGTTTAGGTTCTTGAATGGTCTGCATAAAATGAATTCAAGTGAATGAGCTGCCATATCCACATCAATGTTATTGAACTTCATTGCTTTGGAGATATATCATATATCATTCTAGGCACCATTTCTCTGAACCAATTCATTCACAATCAGAAAATGTTGGGAAGGAAACCCTTACTCGTTTTAAGAACATTCTTCTTTTGAGGCAAGATAATATATGATCGTGAATCGTATTTCCATTGTTAAATAAATTCCTCTCAAATATCTTTTTAGTAGATAACTGAGAAGAACCTGAAAAATATTTTTTACGAATACATATTTATCCATAAATTCGCTTGTTATCGACATTAACAAATTTAGTCGAAAAATATATTTAGGTTTTCGTGATAGTGACAGAAAGTTTATTCCAAATTCTATTTCCCGTTTTCAAAAAAATGTTTGAGTAAAAACCTTTCATTTACATTAACAAGTTAAATTTCAATTACATTAGTAAGTTAAATTTTAGTACATCACTGAAATTTCATTTTTGGAACGATTATGTACGACAAAGATATTTTTTCACTAAATATTAATTTTCTACAAATGAACTATGTCAAATGAAGACCTCAGTTCGAATATTTGCAAATGTTTGCCGTGGAGTAATAGTGTTGGTAGTCTTAATGTAGATTACAGAAATTTTTATTTCAAATTTTTTTGTTACAAATTGACATGTTTGAAAATTATTTAATTATTAGAAACAAAACGATTCGATATAACATGTTTTTTATTTATATATACATATTTTTCATTTATCATTAGTTTAATTAGTGGTTAAAGATTGTAAAATTCTGAATTACAATAAGTTAAATTAAGTGAAAAGATGTTATGTCAATAATTCGTGCTTTTTCTTGATTATTAATCGTTTGTATTTGAAGATTTTTGTAGAAATATATTGAGATTTGTTATTATAGAATTTATGGCATAACTTTTAAAGATTCTTAGTTAATTCATTTCTTAGTAATTTAGATTATTGTTGAATAATGTTGTTATTTGGAGTGATTTATTGTAAATTATTTAAAGAATAAGCACTTACTTGTTATAAAGATATCAATTGTTTTCAAAGCTGTTTTCATTATTCATATGTCGTGACAGGGGTTTATATGTGTTTTAGAAGTATAAAAAATGATTAAAACTGCGTGACATCTATTCACATACGAACACATGTGTGTCCCTGTATGCTCATATAGCAGTGAATTGGCACACGTTCATTCTCCATCAGTTCTGCAAAATTTCTATGTGACGTTACTGTTATGGCAGAAGTATCGTTCCCTGAATAAGTTTATATCGCTTCGGGGACACATATTGGAATTTCAAAAGGGAATGACACTTGTTTGAAATGTGGTTGCGCTGGTCACGCATTCTGGATTACTGGGTCAGAACTACACAAACATTACAGTTCCCGTAGGTACATCAACGTAAACTGTATGTGCTTCATTATTGAGTAAAAACTGTTTCTGTCATTTTCATGAGCTAATATATGCAACGATGTATTTAATTCGGTCAACATTAACAGCTAATTGTTTTCTAGCCATTTTTTGACATATACAATTACGTGCTGTAGTAGCACCACTAGTTCTGAATAGAAATTGTTTCCTCTAACGGCCTGCTCTGTGCGGCAGCGCACATAATGCGAATATTCCAATATATCTGATATAGTCCAGTTCTGCCTTGTTATCAGTATTTCGTTCTGATTGGTTCGGTCTAAAGGAATCTTATCTATTTGAGGACTTTGGATTGCTTATTCTACATCGATCCAGACATCCAGATATTTATGTAGGTAATCCAAATGAATGTGTTTTTCCTAAAATAATTGTCCTCTGAGAATTGTGATGGTCGGACCATTTGATTGACTTGAAGTTTGTTGCTACATTCAGTTAAACTTTACTTGCTACGTGAGAAAGGGAATACAGCCAACGCACTGCGCTCATTAGCAACTATTGATCACACCGCGAATCAACACTCTTTTAGCCACGCGTTTCGTTAATTTTCCGTTCCGTTTCATTTAAGATTTATTTTAATTTTGAGAAATACAAGCATGCTACTTCCATTCCAGGCGTACATTTGACGATGTCATATTCACTGAACGTAGAGGAAGGTTCGGAACAAGATCTATTTTGTGGGCCTTATTTTGTGTACTTATGAACATCGTTGTGATATAGATGATAAGAAAACTTTGTTGAAATGGAAAATATTGATTATATTCCAAACCAAATATTAGACGATGCTGAGAAAACAGTGGCAACATTACTTTCTAGCAAAAGCAAAGACACACATGAGAGGTAAAACAGTATTTATAAATCTTGAAAAATGGAAAAGCGAGTCACTTCTTATTCAGAAGAGAATACTTGCATTCTTTTCAGATCGGATGAATAGAAATGACGTTTATATTTTTCACATTTGTAATATGTTTTGATCAAACATGTTTTTCATTTATGAGTATATGTTTAATTTATTCATGATAAATACTTTATGTTGTTTCATTAGTTAGTGTCGAACCAATGTGCTTGTGGTCGTACTTATATATGCTGAAGTAAATGTAGCATGTGAAAAACAATACTGATATTTCACATTACAACAGACAAGTGTAAGTTGCAAAACATTCTCCAATTTAAGAATTCTACTTTATATATTAATACGTCCAAGTAGTAGTAGTAGTAATTACGAATTTTTTCGTAAATGTTGCAGATTGATGTTCTACGTAATCTTCGATGTGCCATTTTTGTGCTCGTAGTAAGTTAAAAACTTTTAGCCATTTTTTGTTCTGATGAATAGTTGTAGAGATTCAATTCCAGACGTGTTATAGTAAAAAATGGTGGTATTGCAATAATTATCTGTTGATGTGTCTTACTATATAATAAGACTCCAATTTTGAATACCTTACTTGAAGTATGAAAAACCATATGCAAACTACGACTTATTTTTTGAGCTCATTCAGGTAGACAATTGACCTACAATGCATTGTTTTTTGTTGTTTTTTATTTATTTTATTTATTAGAGTCGCATCAACCGAAGGTTCTTAGTGATATTACAATATTTTACATATTCAATTTATGGTCATTGGTTATATATACGTACCCATTCCCTCACGAACCGCAACTTCCCAACCGCGCCAACAAACTTGGATACCCCGCGGTCAGGGGGAGGGCAGGGGGAGGGACGCGTTAACCAATCGCTAGCAGGTAGAACCACAGTTGTTTCTGATTGGTGCAACATCCCAAGGGGTAGAAAGGACGCTGTTTCAGGGGGAGGGGGCTAGTTCGTTTACATATACGGCGGAAATGTCAAATTTCTCTGCCGAAGGAGAGATTTTGCCTCCGTATATGCCACGACGAAAAAAAATTTCTGAGCGACGTTTTCCGACCACAATTTCTGTCAATAGACCAGTAAATATTTAGCATTTTAGCAACAATTGTTCTAACTTTTAGCAATCGATTTGTAACTCCTGTCAAACTGCTATTTTGAGATGTTCATTTCAGGCACATTTCAGGCCGAGATCATATACCAGCGAGGAGAATATAATTGCTTCTGAAATAAATTTTTTTACAAGTGCACGTAGCCCGTATTGTGTATTGCGCAGTTATTACAAAAAGACGTGAAAGTATGTGCTGTTGAAGCAGCACTAGTTGTGTCTAAATAGTATGTATAGACACACTGTCTAAATAGTATGTATAGTAAGATAAACTTTATTTAAGTGGGTAAACTTTGATTGACCATTCACTTTGATTGTCTAAAGTCGAACTTAACGAAACCGAGATCAGTGTCGTAATAAGAGTTATTAGATACATGTATTCAGTGCTTTATTTTTAAAAGTTTAGGTGCCGGAACACTCCTCAAATTAATTATTTATGTAATACCAATAGTTATTTATATATAATAAAATTTAATATTTATTCCCGACGTAAAGGAACACCGTAGCGTCGCGTCCGGGCAGAAATCAAACCCTGCATATGCTTCTATGCTTCATTAATACCAAAAATAATAATTTGCATACTGCAAGTAAAATTAGAACAAACCCATACCATGGCATAAGAACTGTCAACATAAGTACTTTCAGATGTCATCTTTCGCAGGACAAGGAGTCAAATTTAAACAGAAATAATAGTTCTCTTGAATTTTAACAAATTGCGTCCAACTTTCTATGATATTCAAATCCATTGTATTACAATATTCAATTGGTTATCAATTTCGGCTTAAGAGGCTTGTTTGATAATTCACCAATTCCTTATTGTAATAAGATGAATCAACGTTTTATTGATAATTTTAGATAGATAGAAATTTATTCTACAATTGGGCAAATAATGCCCGGTGGCAGAATGCAAAATTACAATTACAAATAAAATAATATATAACAAATAAATATAAACAAACAAATTGACTGTCATTTCCTATATATGCAGATGGCATTTACATTCCTATACTAAACATTAAAATGCATACACACTACCATATAAATGAATAAACTTACATATTACACAAATATACATACATACAAACATATACGCGTATATACATAGAGAGACGAAGGAACCCTCACCTACACACCAATCAGAACTTATTCAGTCATATTCAGAAGAAATGAAATCAATTAACTTCACTTCACTTCACTTCACTGCACTGCATATAACTTTATCTAAATATTAATTGTTCAATACTTGTTCTGTAGACTACGCATAATCGCACCTTTCACTTCACTTCACTTCACTTCACTTCACTATACGTTTTCACCCTACTGACTAATTTCCTATATTTTTTTCTAAACCCTCGCGCTGAGCAAGGAAAGGGTTCAAAAACTGTCGCAGGCAAATCGTTCCAATCTACTATAGTTCTGTTTACGAAGGAGAATTTCCCTACGTCCGTTCTTTGTATTCTTGTTCTAATTTTGTATTTATGATCAAATCTATTTAAATAATCTGGTTTATCTAGCCTTCCCCGAATTTCCTGCCATGCGGAGCAACCAACGTAAGATTTATACAGCGCGCAAAGTCGTGCCCTCTTCCTCCGGCGTTCTAATGATTCCCAATGCGCAGGTGTGTTCTTCCGAAATGTATATTTTGCCGCTCTGTTTTGTATCCTCTCTAAGCTCTTTTTAAGTCCTAACTTTTCAAAATTTTACTTTTCACTTTTTACTTTTTACTTTTCAAAATTTTCATTAATTTGTGTTTGAATATATTCATCACGTGTAATTACATGTGTTGTGTTAAGAAGTTAATATAACCTCTCCCCAACTTCGTTCTACGTATGTTCACTGCAAAATGCTACGGCAATGATATTTACTAAACTGTAAATATAAACGATAAATCTCTTTAAATTTTTTAAACATGTTTTTTGTCTTCTTTATTAGTAACAAGTCGTTTTACCAAGTACGTATCTTTGTTATATTTTAAGACGCTCCAATAATTGAATTTTAGTAGTACTTCCAAGCATTTAGGAATTCACGAAATTTCATTGAAATGTTTGCCAATCTAAAAAATGTTTTAAATATAATTATTAATATTGTTTAAAAATATGCACTAACAATGCAAAAAATACAATTTATGTATTATTATTATTATTATTATTATTATTATTATTATTATTATTATTATTATTATTATTATTATTATTACACCATGATGATTTTAATCGTCTCGTGAACAAAAGTCTGTCATAGAAATATCGCATTTTCTGTTGTTTGTTTTGAGGATACTTATCATTCTATGAGAGTGAATGTTGGATTGTTCAGCACTTCAAAATGTCTGTTGTTAAGTTTCGTCAATGAATTTTCTAGATGGTCTTTACACCCTTGTCCAGAAGACGAATGCAAATTTACTTACCATTGCAATCCTACGAGCGATCATACGCAATGCAAACTGCGTTATTCGCTCATTCTAAACGAAGAACACTCAACGAGCGAATGTTTGTGAATTGGACGGCCGCTACGAAATTCCGCTTCACTAGACTCGCTTCAATTGCCTCTTACCCAGCCTCGCTTTGACTCGTAGACACGAAAAAAATTGAAAACTCGCCCACAATTCATTGTGGTGGAGCCTACCGTTCTCCCTTCCACACTGCCCACCCCTCTGTACATCCTCCTTCATCCTCTTTCTTATCCTTTGTCCCTTTCATGCTCCTTCCCCCTTTTCCCTGCCAGCTTCCTTCACAACCACTTGTCTCTTTCCCAATAGCTCTCTTTCTTCTCCTGACTCTTTCCCGCTCATCTTCTTTCCCGGATGCACTGTTCTTCTTCCTGCCTCTTTCTTTCCCTCCCACTCTCTTTCCGGTCATCCATTTTCCTTCCTCTTTTCAGTAAACTCTTTTTTCTTCCACTCTATTTTACTTCAATTATCATTTCTTCTTATCCTCCTTACCTCTGGCTACCCTTGTCACCCACCCCCTTCCCTTTATATCCTGTTTAACTCGCTCTCTTCTCCATCTTTCCCTCTCTCTTTCCGGCCGACCCTTTTTTCCCGCACTACCTCCGTCCCGACCTCTGTACTTCACGAACTCTATACTCCTCATCCACTTTTCCTTCGACTCTCCTTTTCTCCCGCCCTCATTCCCTTCCGCCCTTTTTCCATTTCATCATTATTGCCGCTCATCGCGACAATAATGATGAACTGGATCGCTATCGCTTTCTGACCTAATCCCTTTCCTTCTGTCTCTCCAGATTTCACACTCGCACCTCGTTTTCTCTCACCCACATTCCGCCAGACCTGGTCCTTCCATTTTCCTATTCTCCTCGCCTTTCAACCCACCCGCCCCCTGTTCCTTTCCGCGCCCTTGTTAATCCGCTCGCCTTTCCGTCAGCCAGCCGTAAGCAGGAGGGGTGGAGGGGGTATAGAACTCACGGATCCGGAAAGTCAGCGTTTTTAGTCGGGCGAGGGCTGCAAACCTTTCTGGAGACGAATGCCATCATTTTTTTCGCCGTCTGCCGGAATATTGGAATTAATTCGGGCCGCGATAAATCTGACTGTAGCTTGTTTAGTTTCGCGAGCGGCCATGGGAGGCGCCATTGGCGCAGGACGTTGGAACCAGGTCAGCAGCGTTCCCTTCCCGGAGATCAGCGGGTAATGGAGAGGGATTGTGTTGCGAGCAATATATTCATTAATGTTCGAGTAAACAGAGATATTGTGGCCGCTTTATATGCGATTCAGTGTCGGGATGGGTTCTCTTGAGATTCATCTCTTCGTTTTCTGGTGACCAGGTAACGTTTGAAATACGACACGGGTGTGAAAGAAAAGATATGGGTTCACATGTACGGGATTCTTCTGTCTGGCTACGTACATGTGTGGGGTAAGTATGCAGATATGGGGAGTAACACATTTATAACATTTAAGTGAGAACCAAAATAAACATACTTCCTAAACAGGAAAATTATTTTATGGATTTGACATGATTTAACTGCCTTTATTTTTTCGTGTAATAATCGCAAAGGTCTATTAATGAGATCGTATTTTTGTAAATAATGATCCCAATATCAAATGAATGTCTTAAATGGAGTAATCTTTTTATCTGCAAACTAAACACAATATTGTTTACAGATTACAATACAGTATCGTATACATTATCTTGTATCGTCGATTTACAAATGGAATACTATATCCATGTTTGAATCAAATGTACTGAAATGTATTACTAATAAATGTGTAAATCGTAACTAATAACCGAATTTATAAATAATTAGGGCGCCAGGAGAAGGTTACACTAGAATTCCTGATTATCTATTACTGTCTTCGGATATATTACAAATAAATGTTAATCTCGCAAGCTCGGTCGACGGGTTCTTATGAAATAATTGTTGCTACTTACTCCGGAACCAATTACTCAATCTTCCATCCATACAGAGTGGAGGGGAATCTGAAAATAATTCTAAAATGTCTACTCTAGGATTGCAAGTAATGGCAAATGAGAATCAGCTTTCTCTCAAACTATGAATTATAATGTATTATGCATGCCAAATTTCTCAACTATCATTGATTATTACAATTTATCGTTAGGTCATGATCATTTTTCTCGTTATTGCAATAATAGCGTTATAGCACCTTTTATCCTTTCTTGCCTCTTCGCGCGCACGTCGCCACGTAGGGTAGACCAACCTTCCTTCATGTCCAAGTCCACGATGATCAGCGACCAAGTCGAAACTTTCTCCAAACACTTCAAAAGCACTGCCTATACTCTTCGTCTTGCGCTTCAGGTGGGCATGTATTTCAAACTTATTACTTTTTCCAAGTCGGAATAATATCCTTCTAATATTATTTTCTATCATCTAATCTGGCAATTCACAATTCACTGGTAAAATTTCTAAGTCAAGTCTTGTAATGTCACCGCGAATTCACTTTCCAGTTCACTCGTGAAAATATTACAAGTCAGAGTTTGCAATGGTACAACACGTAAATTTTACAAGTTCCCGTTCCACACCTAATGCGAAACTATTCTAAGTTCAAGTTCAATGTTCCCTCTCACGAAATATCACAAGTCCCAATTTGATAATTAACCTCAAGAAGAAACGCGCAACCGATCCGCTCACCACCACGACCGAGTCGGAAAGCCCCAATTTCCAATCTGGTCCACCCTTCAAAGCTCACTTTGTTTTTCTCTCTATTGTTTTTTCGCGTTGCTACGGTGTCTCTTGCATCTGCTTCAAACGAACTCGATGTTTCGCTTTTTCTACGGTGTACCCTGCTCCTGCTTCCAAACGAACTCGTTGTTTCGCGTTGCTACGGTGTCATCTGCGAATCTAGACCATAGAAACCCATGTCGTTTGCAATATCTTCAACATTTTGACCTTTATTTGCCTAAATCAAAGGTCCGTCATTTTTGGCATGTCACAGTACTGAATATTTATATATTGACTTGTGATCTATCATCACATGTATTAAATTATTAAACTTCAAGGGGTAACGAGAATTTCTTTTTCAAAATTCCACATCATATGTGTACTTAAGTCAACATAACAATTTGCTTAGCCAATGCCAGGTCTTGGAATGATCTTTCTAAGCAATTGGGTAATATAATTCCCGCTGTAAATTTTGGAGACTATTAACATTTCATAGGCATATTTGCAGTTTGTAATCTATCTTATGACTTGAACTAAACCTATACACAAGAACCAATGTTTCAACTTATTATGAAGAAATAAAACTATCGCTTTAATCGTGGAAAAATTAAATTATTTGATACACGATAAAACTAGATGCACTAAAGAAAAATATAATTAACATTTTGAAAATATACAAAATGTAAATCTGAAATAGGAACAAGAAAAAAATCACAAGAAAATAGATTAATATATTTAGACCAACATTATTTAAATTATTGCATTATTATGTATTATGCTATTATAGCCAATAATGTTATATTTCCTAGGGTTTTCGTATTTGATTTAAATGAAATTCTATCTACGAAATCGATCATCTTAAATTATTCTCTACTACCTTCCTTACAGAACATAAGAAAATGTGTACTATTATCAACAGGTAATATGCATTATAAGTAACGCCTATGTAACTTCTTTCAAATTATTAGTACCATATTACTTTATTTAATCATTATAGAATTGAAACATTAAAATTAAAGAGCTAACTTAAAAATATTAAAATATTTTTTTATCTGTGACCACTTACAAAAGAAAACAACAAGTGTGTATTACACAAAGCTTCGAAAAAGTTATAAATATTTCTAGAATGTTTGTTCTGTTTTTCTACAATGTTTGTTTCACATTATTACAATTATTATTGTCATTATGGTATTGTTGTACATTCTTAATGTTTACACTTTCCTCTTTTTCATTCTACCGTGTGAGCTGCTATCATAAATGGGGTTTTCTGGGTTTAAGTTCATTAATTAAATCATGTTTCCCACTCCCAAGAGTAAATGTACATTTTTCGTTCTTTCTGCGTAAAACTGAATAATATAAATATTTGTGTGTTCAAGCGGAAGAGCTAGCCTTAAGAGTTGAGCCTGAACATTAATAAACACACCTTCAACTGATGTCACTCCAGTGCCTCTGACCGCGAGGTCCTAGGTTCGAGTCCCGACGGTGGAAGGATTACCGACACTAGCTTGTTTTGTAGGTCAATTTCAGTCGCTGTCTGGAGGAGAATTCTAGTGGCCGGTTGCTCTAATCTGGCACCAAATTTTTTCTTTAAAATTTAGGGTTAGTGCCAAATAAACCTTATACCATGATATAAACGTCATATTGCTCTATTCTTTTCTTTTTTCACAAATTTCAAAAATAATTTTTTTTGACTTGTCTCTCACGTCGGTAATATTTACATTAAAGGCCATTTCTTTACATTACTATATTTATGAGCACATGTGCTTTAAATATGTCAAATAAATTTTCTCCAAAACTCAACAGTTTCATGTTGACAAATGCGGACAAATTTCCGCATTTTCAGAAACGCCCAAACGCTATTTTCTCAAAATTGGCTCCCAAGTTTTTCTTCAAATTTGTTTCCCAATAGATAGTGCTAATTGCACTGTTTAATATGACGTGAAGTATATTTTCGTGTATTCATTCGTTTTTTTTTTTAAATTACACAAGTTTAATTTTTTTGCATTACCTCTCAAGCCGTTAATATGGACAATTCCATCAATTTGTATGCATTATTACATTTATGAGTGTACGTTATTTAAATGAAGTTTTTCGAAAACTCAATAGATTCCTGAGAAAAAGAGCTTCAAATTTCGCATTTACAGTAATATTTTCTTAGAAACGGCTCCAAATTTGTAAATTAAAGTTGCTATTTAGGACAAGGTTTTAGCCTCTTTAATATTCTTCAAATAATATTTCGATGTACTATTTGGAAACAGAAAAGTTGAGAAAATGTAAAAAAAAAAAAATGTATTTTGGGCGGTGATAGATAGCTGTTGGCAGGAGGATGAGGCAAGATCGTAAAGCCAGACCACACGATGGAAATTAAAAAACTTTACTACGAGAAAGTCTGTGCCATTTTGTAGCTCATCTAGTTACTTGCTCGTATACAACTATAAAATTGAAGACAGATTTTTCCTACAAATAAAATATCTTACCCTAAATAGTTCTTTCATTAAGGTCATAAAGCCCTTTTTGAAAATTTTAGCAGTTTTCGGGCAATATTTTCAATTTTAAAAAATAACTAAAACATGATTTTCTCAAAAACGGCTTAAACAATTTTCGTTTAAATTATTGGTAGGGGTAATGTGAAATGTATCCTATACGATGACATAAGTGCCATATTGCTCTATTCTTTGTTTTTTTTTTCAAAAATTATAAAAATATATATTTTTTACTTGTCTCTCACGTCGGTAATATTTACATTACAGGCAATTTCTTCACGTTATCGTATTTATGAGTACATGTAGTTGTACACATCTAATTTCTTCTAATTTGCCCAATGGATTGTGCAATTGCACTGTTAAATATGACGTAAAATTCATGTCGGTGTATAATTTTGTTTTTTCAAAAATTACAGAAATGTAATTTTTTTCATATATCGCTCACACCATTAATATGCACATTTCAATGTATTTGTGTACACTATTGAATTTGTGAGTGCAACTTCAAGTGACTTCAAATGAAGTTTTGGGAAAACTCAATAGATTCCTGTGAAAAGGAGCTTCAAATTCACAGTAATGCTTAATCGTTATTGTGCTTAAAAATGGCTTCAAATTTTTCTATGAAAATTTCTAATTAGTACGAAGTTTTACTCTTCTTTAATATTATTGAAGTAATATTTAGATTCTACTATTAAGAAACCGAAAAGTTGAGAAAATGTCAAAAAATATACTTTGGGCGACGATAGATGGCAGCTGGCGGGATAATGCAGTAAGACCACACCAAAGGAATTAGAAAAATTTGCTACGAGAAAGTCTGTGCCATTCTCCAGCATCGCTAGTTAATGTTGTTACACTGTTCTTAGATGGCCCAGGACATCAATTAATGCAACTACAGTGTCTCTGATCGGAGGATCCTAGAGTTCGGATCCCGAAGGTGGCAGTATTTTCGTCACTAGCTTTTCAGATAGGTCGAATTCGGTAACTGTCTGGAGGAGAATTCTAGCGCCGGGTTGCTCTGATCGGTAGGGTTGTTTTCCGTGGTTTCTCCGATCAACACTCGGCGAATGCTAGAGCAGTACCCTAACAAACTGTCCTCGGATCGCGTCCGATCTTTCCTTTCGCTTCCTTGTACCCCCCTTACTTACTTACACACACATTCACATTTACATGCACTACCCTACCACTTTCGTCGGGAGTTTAGAGCTTGTTTCTGCTGGGCTGGTGTCCCGCTATTGGGAGATAGGGAAAAACCTTGCTAACCGACGGCGCCGTAGGTCGCGGTCGGATCTCAACATCCAGCATCGAACGATCACAACCACCTCTGGCGATAATTGGTTGATTGATTAGTGATTCCAGGCGCGTCAGCTACTGAGGTCATTAGTCCTCCACAAAGTCAACAACAGTTAACCGCCAAAATCCTACCTATGTCACCTTCATAAAAGTACTTTACTCCAGTCTTACAAGAAATTTAAAGAAAAAATTTGAAGCCATTTTTGAGGAAATATGGCTTCTGTAATATTTTTAAAATTACAAATATTGCACGCGATATTGCTCGTAAACTACTAAAATTTTCAAAAAATGTACATGACCGTAATGAGAAAACTATTTATGGGCAACAACATTCATTTGAAGGAAAAATCATTAAGTTGCAGTTCTAGGAAGAAGCCGAAAAAAATCAAACTTTTACAATTTTCAAAAATTTAGAAGTAAACCTGAAAGTCGAACCTATGCCACCTACATAACTGTATTTTACTGTATTCTTATCAAAAATTTCAAGAAAGAACTTGTAGCCGTTTTTGAGAAAATTTTGAAAATGTCCGTGGGGCTTCATGTAAAGTACCCACAAATTTTAAAGAATGCGTTTTAAAAATTCAAAGCTTCTAGAGCCAGATGAACAAGGGTTTCTTTAATTTGCATAAAATCTTATGTATAGTTTTGGTGCTAGTGTTGTTCCATATACACCAGAGCGACAGACGAACTGACGAACGGAGGACGGACGAACATTTTGAAAACTAAAACTCTTTCGGTATCAAGGGAACCCAAAACACGTATTTCCGTTGAAATCTCGAAATCGATTTTCTGCAGCTATACGTAACTTTATGAAGTATCCAAATTAAACACACCAGGGTTCAATAAACAAATTTATTAACAAAACCAGGTACAAAGCCGTAGTGCCGAGTAACCAGGAGAACTTTCAGAGAGAACGTAGCCGTGTCGTCGTAAACCAGGAGATATACCAAGAAATGCTGAGTCACCAAATAGCAGAAGGGAAGTCCGAAGTCGTAGCACAGTTTTCGTCGTCGTCTCTCTCTCCACACAATAACACCACTAAATCACCAGATCGTCACACTACCACAGTCGCTCGCTATCTGCCTCAGCGTTGCGCCGAGGCCCTCTTATAGCGGCCCCGGGCCGTAGGCCCGTTGACTGACTGCGTAGTAGGGGCAGGGTCGAGTTTCAGCCCGCCCGCTCAGGCGTGACGGACGCACTCAGCCTGGCACCGCTGGCCCGCGCTGGGTGTTGCCCACTGCCGCCAGGGGCGGTAACGCCCTGCTGACGTCATTCCGTGGCGGCACTTTTAACTACGTGCGGCCGGTCACGACACTTTACACTACGTATATTACTCCATATATACGTATGTATACGAGAAAGTCATTGATTGATTGATTTTTTTGTGTTTCCGGGCGCGTCAACTGCTTTGGTTATTAGTCCCGTTAGTGTAGTGCACTTTTTTCTCGAGAGATGGCAGTGATCTTCCCCGCTGGATGGCGAGGTCCGATGCTGACCTACCGTCTGCTGGTGGGGTTTCCCCCTAACCTGGACTCTCCCACCAGCGGGACACCGGCCCAGCCGGGACAAGCTCTAAGTTCGCGACCGATCTCCCGGAATATATGGTAGTGAAGTGCATGTTAGTGTGTGTGTGTGTGTGTGTGTGTGTGTGTGTGTGTGTGTGTGTGTAAGGGGAGAGAATAGGACAAGGAAGAGGAAGGACAGATCGCGCGTGGTCCGTGGCGGGGTATTGCCCTGGCATTCGCCTGGTGTTGATCGGAGAAACCACGGAAAACTACCGATCAGAGCAGCCGGCCGCTAGAATTCTCGTCCAGACAGCGACTGAATTCGACCTAGCTGGAAAGCTAGTGTCGAAAATCCTGCCGCCATCAGGACTCGAACCTAGGACCTCCCGGTCCGAGGCGCTACAGTGACATCAGTTGATGCACTGAACTACCGCTCCCGGTACGAGAAAGTGATAACAATGATTACAACAAATGAATCAATATCACCCCCTTCAATAGCTAGGACAACAGCAACGGTTCAACGAAGACCACATTAAAGAGATGTCAACACAACGTCAGCTGCAACATTGACAGCTGTTTCCCCTTCGAGTGAAAGACGTCAATTCCAGTCTCGTCGGCCGCCCCCGCCGCCGCGGCGCCATCGGCTGCCCGGAGGCGCCGGCTGGTCGCAGCTTTACTGCCACGGCCCACCGCCGCACCGGATATGGCTTATAAATCTGGGTCCGTCCGCCGCGCAGCCTACCCGGTCGGGCGTCCCTTATGGCTGAAATATTGGCGCGCTGCTTCGCGAGGCGCATCCCCATGAACATCCGCACTCTCCTGGTGCGCCTCTAGGTCAGTTGCAGCTCCCTTCTCGCCCTGATCGACACTGGAGAGGCAACGCTACGCTTCTGCAGTTTTTTCCTAAATAGCTGGTTTCCCAGATATTATAGATGCATACAAATTATATATATATATATATATATATATATATATATATAGAGAGAGAGAGAGAGAGAGAGAGAAACGCATTTCGTTTGAGCACATGTTAGTTGTTTGAATAGCGCGGTCGCCATGGTCATAGCCCGGCGACTCCTTCGGAACGGGTCAAGAGAGAAAGGAGAAACGGGAGAACGAGAACAGGCAGTTAGCGACAGAGAGAGGGAACGCGAGTGTGGCATTGGCAATGAGAGACCGGAGTGAAGAAGAATCTAACCGCATCAAGCTCTAAATCGGGTCAAAAACGCAGAAAAGCAATGCTAACTAATAAGTGTGATTTGTGTTTTGTGATAAACAAAATTAATTGGACAAACTATAGCTGTGTGGGTTGGAGAAAAGCAAGAACATGCCGCAGAGTATCCGCGAGTGAAAGAAAAACTGTGATATCGTGTGATCATCAGGGACAAGTGATCATCGGGGCGTTTGAAAACCAAAGTTTGGAGGAGTTGAAAATGATACCGAGCGACACAGTGTGCGTATGCAGTGCCTTTAGTATTATTGATGGTGTGTGAGAAATCCGCCCTCTTATATGTGAAAAGATAAACCATGTGCGTACCCCGGCAATGGAGCATAGTGAAGTAGTGTGAATAGAAACATTTCGTCTGCGGAAGGTAAACATTGTAAAACAGACAGAAACCATTCCATCTGAAATATCCGTTGATGGATCGTCGGTGGGGGGCATTGCCATGCACGTCGAGGCACGGTGGAAATCTAGCAAACGACGAAAGAGAGAGGCCGCAGGTGCTGAAATGAAGGCCACGAGATTGAGCGTAGCGAAGCCGACGCGACCCATCATGGGGGCCAACCTGGAGCCGGTGAACGGGGTGAAATCTGGTTCGCAATGAAATCGTAAGACTGTTCCCAACTGCGAATTATTATTACGCAAGTGAGCGTGGGGAGGGAGTAGTCACATGTGTAAGGAATAGAATGTCGTCTTTCTTGTAGTAATAGATATAGCAAATTCATGTGGGCAGGCAGTAGGTGTATTTTGAAAGGGTATATGTTATCTTGTAAAAATGACGAGTAAATGTTACATTTATAAAGATGGTTACGATTCAGTACAAAAAGGAGCTCCCATAAGGCATAAATGAGACCGAAGTAAAAAAATAATGTGCAATAACATTCTTGAAAGTTAATAGTAAACTTACCAAGGTTTATAATATTTCAAATATTATCAATCACTAAATATCTCATTTTTTGTCATTATTGTTTCGCTGGAATAAGTGTTATAATTAAGTGTTAATGTTCTATGATATGTATTTTCAATGTTTGTATAATCCCACGAGCCCATTCACGAGAAAGAACATCTGTCCCCTTTTTTAATCTAATTTTTGTTGTAGTGAACCAGAATCTGGTCCATTACAATATATTTATGTATATGTATATACATATATATACAATAATATATATATATATATATATATATATATATATATATATATATATATATATATTGAAACGCACCGCGTTTCTGCCTAAAGAAACGGCGATACAACAAGTAAGAGTACGCGGCAAAACGGTTGCCAGAGGGCGCCCGCTAGCCACAAGAAACAGCTACGGGCGGCGAAGTGTTGTCGGTTGGCCGAAGGCATGAGAAAAGACGCCGCGAGGCTTCAGTGTACGGCCGGACGCCTGTAAGGAAGGAAGTACCTGGAGCTGCTCCGCGTTCGAACAAGGTAGAATAGTGCCGCGAACGAATGAGCGCTGCCAAAAGTGATTGACGGACGATTTGTGCTAGATATAACCATCATTAGTGGCTCGGACGTAGTGCCAGAGTAACAGCTATTATCCGGGGTAGTACTGATCGAGAGAACTTGTGTGCACAGGAGTACGCCACGAGACTAGTAGCCTGGTGAAATGGTGAGACACGTGCTAGTAAACTGTACCTTGAATAATTAGTGGCGTTTGTCAGCTCGCGGAAGGTGACATCGAGTAGATCTGGGTGAACTGGAAAGGAGTTCAGCGGGGAGGCGCAGAGGCACCGTGGGAAGATTACGCTGGAGAAAGTGCTTCGGAAACGCAGCGCATCGCATCGGCTGAGCCCCAGTGGAGCGGGCATAGGCAGCACAGCGAAGGAGTACGAGACAACCCGAGAGTCCCCGAAGCCGCCGACGCTCGAGGGGGGAGTATTAAACGGTAAATATTTCCTCGATCGATGTAAGATCGAAAGAACTAACAGTGATTCTGGGTGAGGTAAAGAAAAGGATAAAGGTAATCACAGAAATTTGTAATCAATAGTGAGTTGTTTAGAATAATAAATAATTCATGTTTATTTTGTTCACGGAACAATGGTGTCTGATTAAGAACCCCGAGCCCATTCACGAAAAAGAACACCTGTCCCTTGCAAATAAATTTACTGCGAACAAGCTGGGTTTACCGGTTCGTCTCAATATATATATATATATATATATATATATATATATATATATATATATATATATATATATAGTGATATACCAACATGTCTCACATTTATTTACTAATATTTGTCGTAAATGGGGTAAATATACAAGGATAAACAAATAGAAATATGGCGTCCTAGCAACTGCAGCCGAGTTGTTGTCAAGGTCAATAAACTTCAATCTGGCATTGGACTTGAGGGCAGGGCTAGCTGATCAAGTAAACAATTTAGGGATTGGTTGAGAAAGCAATGACAGTCTAGGGCATAGCTAGTTGATTATGTAATCAATTTAGGGATTGGCCAGGAGAACAGTGACAGTCTATTCAGGACGGAAGTTCGTTGAATGTTTCTGGTGAAAAACAGTAGAAAGAAATAGGCCGAGTCTTGAAGGGCTAAACAGAAAGATTATTTATTATTATTATTATTTTTATTATCACTATCATAATTTAACTTGTTTCCACACGTGCATCTCGGTTACCATGAACAAGAGATACACGTTCCAACTGTCATAATCAGCACTGGGTCAACCATCAGTGTTCAGAAACTTCCTCACAATGTTACATGTGTCCAGTATTACAATCTTTTGCATCTGGATGTATAACCCCTTCTTCAGTTGCAGTTCAGCTAGGGATTCATGTAGGAACTTAGGAATTTTACCAGTGGCGCCTAGAATTATTGGTACAATCGTCACCATTTCCACGTCGCTCCACATTTCCTTTATCTCGTTTGCCAGAGGTTGATATTTTAGAATTTTTTCACTTCTTTTCTTTGGGATATTGTGAGCAAGCGAGACTGCGACATCAATCAGATACCCCTTTTTGTTTTTCTTGTCATGCCATACAATGTCCGGTTTATTAGATGACACAGACCTATCTGTTATTATGGACCTGTTCCAGTACATTTTGTGATTATTTGTGTCAATGACTGGTTCGGGTGTGTACTTATAGTATAGTGTTCGGTTACCCGTCAAAAGGTTATTATTGGGGTATAATTGCTGATAAACCACTTTACAAACGTCGTCATGTCGTTTTGTATATTCTGAGGATGCTAGAGAGCTGCATCCACTGATAATGTGGTCTATATTTTCTCTATGTTCTCCACATAGCCGACATTTGTCATCATGAACGTTAGTGTCTTTCAGGATAAATTTACGGTAGTTTTTAGTTGATACTACTTGGTCCTGAATAGCTACCATGAAACCCTGTTTCCGCAAAAAGTTCTCCCAAGCACAGCCATTTAATTGACGACTTGTCCATCAGTTCTCCCTCTATCTGGTATGGGTAGCGTCCATGAAGTTGCTTCTCTTTCCAGTTGCTGATCTTCATCTCATTGGTCTGTATTTGCTTTTGTAGGTTCATTTTTTTCATCAGACAAATTCAATGGTGTAATTTTCCGGTCAATGTATGTTACAATCCGATGTATCTTGCTTCCATTAGCTTTTTCGTGGAAGTACTGACGCAGTCTCTCCAGTTGTTGGTGATGGAGATTAACAATATCTATGACACCTCTTCCTCCTAAAGATCTAGGTAGGTGGAATCTCTCAACTGCGCTTTTAGGGTGGTGACATCTAAATCTGGTGCAAAGTACTCTGCAGTTTGTATTAAATGCATCTAGTTCGGTTTGTGTCCATCTGACAATACCAAAGCTGTAGGTCAGCACTGGAATTACATAGGTATTTATAGCCTTAATTTTCCTGCCAGCAATGAGTTTAGTTTTCAGAATTTTACTTAGACGTGTTTTAAATTCGTGGGTAATGTTAGATTTTGTAATTTTTTGGTCAACATTAGATCTTTGTAAATATCCAAGATATTTGTAATATTCCTCAGGATTCATGGCATGAATTCGTTCGTGTTTAGCATTTCCTTCTCCAAGGGTGTAATCCATCTGATGTTGCCACTTTCCTTTCCGCAATGCATTTAGTTACATTTCTCAACGTCAAAATGCATTCCAATATCATTGCTAAATTTTTCAGTAGTGTCAAGCAAATGATTAAGCTTTTGTCTTGGGGTGCTGAATAATTTTAAGTCGTCCATGTACAGCAGGTGGGATAAGCGTACATGATCGATCTTGCTGTTGATTTTGTAGCCCATTTGATCTTTATTTAACAAAGTCGACAGGGGATTCATAGCAAGGCAGAACCATAGAGCGCTAAGAGAGTCTCCTTGGAAGATTCCTTGTTTAATATGCATGTCTCCTGCATTGACATGATTATTTTGCGTGCAAATGTTCAATCTGGTTGTCCACCTTTGCATCTGTGCCTTTAGAAACGATACAACCAATGGGTCTATTTTGTACATATCAAGCACATCAATTAGCCAGGAGTGAGGTAAGCTGTCGAAGGCTTTTTAATAATCAATATAAGGTGTATATAACGTCCCTCCTGTTTTCTTCACATGTCCACAGACTGCCGCATCTATGATGAGCTGTTCCTTGCAGCCTTGTGACCCCCTCTTGCAGCCCTTTTGCTCTTCAGCCAGGATGTTATTGTCTTCAAGGTGCTGATAGATCTTATCTGTTATTATGGAAATTAGTAGTTTGTATAAAGTTGGTAAGCATGTAATAGGCCTATATTTCCCGGGATCAGAGCTGGGTATTTTGGATTTGGGGATAAGATAAGTTAATCCATAAGTTAAAAATGATGGTAGGGCTTCTTGATTATTCAGGGCTTTTGTGAATAACCCTGCCATTGTTTTGTGAATGCTGGGAAAGTTCTTAAACCAGAAATTATGTATGTTATCTCTCCCGGTTCCCTTTCAATTCAAAGTTTTCTTTACAGCTCTTTTAACATCTTCAATGTGTATACTATGGCCATTCATCATGGGTATGTCTTCGCATTCATCTTTAACAGTTTGGATCTATTCAGCATTGAAATTGTGGTGCTTACTCTGTGTCCATATGTCTCCTCAATACCTATTCACTTCTTGCCCGTCTGGCATTTCACCTTGGTTCGGTCCTTGAGCATTATCCATCTGGATAGAGCGGTAGAACTGTTTTTCATTTATTTGGAAGAGTTTATTTTGTTTCTTACGAAGGTTGCTTTCGCGGTATCTTCTTAGCCTGTTACTTTTAACAGAAAGAGTTTGTTTGAGTTGATCAAGTACCGTGATGAATGTTTGGTTTCCTTCATTTTTATATTTGAACATAATTTTCTCTACTTCTCTTTTAATCTTGGCACTACAGTTGTCTTTGAGTGTTTGAGAAAGTCTACCAATGCTCTTACGCAATGTTTTAATTTGGCGTTGAAGTCGCCGTTCCCAAGGAGGCTGCACAGGCTGAAGTTGCTTTCTATCATTCATTAAAATTAGCTTCTGACCATTAGCTTTAAGTACTGTGACAGCACCAATGAACACAAAGTTATGCAGTAGTTCTATACTGTGCATATTCTTTGTTTCATACTGAAGAATTCTATCGACTTCGCTCAAAATGAGATTTGTTTTAGCCCTTAACTGAAGTTTTGGCATTTTCGGTCTTTGGAAAGGGTCAGATCCATAGAATTCGGCATACGATTCCTCCCACTGTTGTTTTACTAAGTTCTCCAGTTCATTCTTGTTGTCAGATGGTAGGGTTTCGCTGAGGTTGATTCTAACGTTCCCATTACTAGAACAAGTTAAATATGTTAGATTTTGATTTTCTTCCGTTCCCAATTGATGCAGTCCCAATTCTTGTTTTATTTTTTCCTTAATTTTGTATATTTGCGATTCACGGAGTCGCTTGTTGACTAGTATAGAACGTTCTCTATATGCTGTTAAGTCGGATTCCAGTTTAGTTATTTTAAGGTAGCAGTAAACGATGTATTCATTCATTTCTTCAGTCCATTTCATTTCTGCCTTAGCTAGCCAGCATGAGTGGCTGAGTTTCCATTGAAACATCAATTGCTGGTTCTGCTGGAGATGGTGAGTGTTGGGGTCTCCTTCCTGTCAGCATCCTGCCACCATCGGTTCGTATACTGTCACCTCCAGCGATGGCTCCAGACATGCCCTGGCGCTCCCCAGGCAGCGGCTCTTTTCCGAAGCTTCTCAAGTTTCTTTTCTCCATCACAGATGGGTGCGCCTTTTATACCTACGGGCAGGTATTATGTGCCATTGCCCTGTTCGTCGCTTTTAATCCCATAGCCCGACTCTCACGTGGCTTGAGATGATATGCGCTCTGACGTAAGGTTGGACTTTGGGAGACGAGGAGTAAGGAAGGAAAGGAAAACTATGGTTTAGGAGCCTTTCCAGCAACAGGACTTGGAATAATTCTGAGTAAATAATAGTTTGCTGAACTTTAACATTCTTGTCGCGTAATCAGAAAGAACTGGGAACTTTAACGAAGTACATTAAATTAGAACTACACGTATTTGAGGCGGTGAGGATCAGTGACTCGACAACATTTTTGCAACAGGAGAGAAGAATCTGGTACTTGGACTTTGGAATTCTCGTCACCGAGAAGAAGAGGAAAATGGTTCTTCGTGGCGCCCTCGTTCAAGTGCGCGCGAAGACGGGTACTGCAGGATAAGGTTCGAAAGAGCTCCTGACCAAAAGAACATTCTTTATTTGTAACAAATTTTTCAAGTCATATTTTTGCCTGGCATTGAGAATAAACCATAAGTTTCTTTTGAAATAGAACAAACGATTTTCATTTGACCAATTCCCGCTAATAAGTAGCTAGACAATATATATTTGTTTTCAGATTCCTTGCCATTCTGTATAGATGGCAGATCGGATAATCGGTTATTAGTAAGTAATAGCAATTATTTCTAAGAAAACCCATCTACCCAGCTAGCGGGATATTGATTTTATTTAGATAACGGTTGAAGCATTAATTTCAATAATATTAACGTAACCTTTTCCTGGCGCCCATGTTTAAAACATAAATTCGGAACGGGTTAGATCGAAACGCCCAATAATTTTATAAGCAGTTTGTGTGTGTGGGCACATTGTTTATATATATATATATATATATATATATATATATATATATATATATATATATATATATATATATATTGTAACACACCCACCTACTACCTTCCAGCCGGTGGCGATAAAGCGTGAAACAATGAATGCTCGTGAAGCGAGCTTTGAATTCTCAGGAAGCAGGATCTTTCGGGTATGAGAAAGGTCTGAACCCTTGACACAATGAATTAGGTAAAATTCTGGTAAAATGAGCATATATTCTGTGTGTAAACAAATTACACAGTGACACAAATATACAATAAAGTATGCACTTTGCGTAGATGGTCACTGCAAAGAAAACAGAAACAACAAAAGAAAAGAACACAACCACAAAAAAAATGTATAGGCGTCACCTCGACTGCCTTAATACTTCAATAAGTACTATTTACAATTCTTGTGCTTCTACCTCTTTCTGAATTATTTCGTATACCTCATTTAACTTTTGTTATTCTTAAGTTTTCTCCGTGCACGGCCCTTTAAGTGATTCTCTACAATTATTCTCTCATAGACTGTTCACAGGTGTCAGCCTTAAGCTGCACATTTATTACAATGCTGTGAACTCAAACACAAAAATAAACGTGACACACACGTCACTTAAATCGTACCCTTTACAAATTATAGACAACTAATTATCCCTGACATAATACAATGAAAGCGTGACTTTCAAACAAGATCACTTTTACACTACATGAAATATCATATTCACTCTAGAAAAGTTGTACGAGGTATGGCATTCAAACGAATTTACTGGTGCGTACAGCGAATGAAATATAAACTGCCGCTCATACGTTCGGAATGTTTCTCCCAGTAATTATTTGAAACTTTCACCTATTTTAGGACGCTTCGCCTGGTATTTAAAGCTACACGAATTCCCAACAAATTGCCGCATAGAAGTTGCGAGTTCTTTACCTCGACATCGTCTTCCCGCTTGCCATCAGTTAACTTTGGGGTTTCGGTCGCTCGCCGTCCTCGCCGCGTCGCTTGACTGGTTCCAGGTTCCACGGTTACACCACTTCTTTCTCCCGATTCTCCGGTTTCCGCTACTCGTCCAAATTCCAAACCTTTCTCTCGATCTCTCCGGATTCCACCATCCACGTAATTGGTCCAAGTCCTTCTCGCCTACGCTTGAGTCTTCACTGGAGTCGTCCTTCTGCGTGCCGCGTACCCGTTGTTCCCGCTTCCAGCTTCGAATAACTAGCGTTATTGAATTGAATGCTTCTAGCACTCGGCCGACATACTTTGAGCGTGCGTGATCGTGGCGTACAAAATTAAATGCTGGATTTCGTTTAGAGTCCTTCTGCGCGAATTTATTTCAATTACGAAACTTTTTCAGATTTAAGCAATCACATCGCTTGCTTTCTCGCGTAATGTTAGTGCTAACACTGTTCATGCACTTCACTTCTGAATTCTATCACTTATTACCGCGTTTCTCAAATCAGCTTTAACTAAGCAAGTGAAAATATACTCCTGCACTAACCAATTACTATCACCGAAGAATTAGGTTGAATCGGCGCCGCTGTCGAAATTGTAAGAGAGCTCTCCCGAAGCGCGTCGCGGTATTTATGTGACTCCGCCTGGGGAAATTTCTGGAGGGGTGAATTTTCTCCTCCTTCGCGCCCTCTCAAGAAAAACATGATCCGTAACTACAGACATCGGAGTGCGAAAACCTGTGGGTATATGTCGCTTTCTCGGACCATCGCTCCGCCGCGTACCCAATTTCTCTGTGTTCTGGTCTTTTCTCGTGGCTTATGGTGGCGTTACGGGTTTGTATAATCCCGTGACATCACAATATATATATATATATATATATATATATATATATATATATATATATATATGTATGTATGTATATATAAGATATAACATTTTTTGAGTATGGAACTTTAATTTTAACGTACAATACTTTTTAGAACCGGAATGACTTGGGAAAAGTTCTAAACATTATCTTTTTATGAAATTAATGCAATTAAGATTAATTAAAAATTTCAAGAGCTGACGTGCGTTAATATAATTTAAATACATATATTTAAAGTGGCTCGCAATATAGTTCTTAAAGTACAAAAATATTTTATTTATATTAGTATGTATCCCATCCATTGAGTGTTACATTTATTGCAAATCCAACAGACAACAAAATCTTGAGAACATTTGAACAGAAGCGAAGTAAATACTTTTGAAAATTAGAGAAAAATCTCCAACAAATTACACGAATGAAATTTCCGCACTTCTCGAAATCTTCCTTCGGAAGTGGAAAGCCACGAATTGAATTTGAAGCGGGCTGTGTTCCTAGACATACCCAATAACACAGACCGCCGTCAGCAACATCCATCCCTACTACTGCCATCACCCGCTTCTTTGCTTTCTCCTCCGTACCCAGAGGCCCCGAAGCCACATCGCCCTTCCTCCTCGTCTCGCCACCCAACTCCATTTCCACCCTCTTCCCCGCTGCCCCTGCCACCTTCGCCACCACAGCCGTTACTCCCGCCGCTACCGTTACTTCCCGCTGCCCCCGCCATTTCTCCTGCCGTCCCTGCGCCCCCGTCGCCCCTACCACCATTGTAGATCCCGCCCCTCCCACTACCATCGCCAGTACTCCCACTGCCTCCCCCGTAACTCTTTACTCCCACTGGTGCACACTCCTCTCGGCCGTTACCCCATCACCCCTACCGCCCCGTCTCCTCTCCCTGCCGCCCTTTCGCCCCTGCTGCCCCGTTGCACCAACCGCCCCCATCGCCTCCACCGCCCCCGCCGTCCCGCCTCGCTCGCCACTCCCAATCCTGCTGCCACCAGTCGCCACACACAGCTTCGCTTTAATAACCCACTCCCTGCTAGCCCACCCTTCCCATCGCCTCCATAGACACCACAACCCCGTTCTCCAGTACTCCGCCATCCCCATCACTTTAACTACCTCCAAAGTTATCTCCTCTCTCACTTGCCACCAATTTCATCCCCACTGCCCCTCCACACACAACCATCTCGCCACCTTTACCGCTGTCTCAGCCGCCACCACCACCACCGCTCCATCCCCAGCTTCCCCATCCCCACTACACTCTATCTCCTTTCACATCCTACTTCGACTCTTATCCCACCGCTGCCCCCACTTTCACTCACCCTCGACCTTCGCCACCTCCCCAGCGCTCTCGCCGTCGCCACCGCTGCCAGCCACTTCGCCACGGGGCACGTTCTTCCCTTGCCGGATTCCTGCGGTATCGCTGCGAGCAGAAACTTTGTTGATCTTAATAACGAGTCGACGAAATTCCGGCCGCCCGCCCGCCCGCCTCGGGGGCGGGCAGCAAGGAGAGCGGCGATGGAGTGCGGTTCGCCGGCGACCTCTTCTTTGCTGTGGATCTCGCTTCTATTGGCTTGGCTGCTCCGCCGCTCCCTCGCAATTGTTTCGATAAGAGCCCCGTCAGCGTGGCCCCGTCTTTCTCAATTATCAGCAAAGCGAGAGATTTTAGGTATTTACTTACTTTTAACGTTAGTTTCCTAGATTTGTTGTGAATATACAAAGTGAGTTAGATGTAATGTGAGTTAGATTCCTCTTAAAAAGTATTTTATTCGTTATTTATTTTTAGAGCATGTAATGAATCAAACAGCATTCATTTTATCTCATCTAGATCTTAATTTTCTCTGATTTTTCCAATTTATAGTTTTGATGATTACCAGCAATTATTTACAAATTCTTAACGTTTCAAGACATATTTTATTTTCTCATCACATAAAATTCGTTCCGTAATTACCACTTTAGAGTATTAATTATCAGTTGTTATTAACGAAGATGTAACGAAATGACAAACTCTTACATTGATCAAAATAACAAATGAATATTATTACATTAGTTAATTCGGCTAAACATTTATATTTGGAGTATAACTGTTACAACTCAGCGTGTTGTGTTCTTTTCATCATGTTGGTTGACTTTTTCTTTCGCCGTCATCTTTTTCTACTTTCTCGCCACAGCCTACGCAGTACAGAGAATGTTATGTAATGATATGAAGAAAAAAGTATTTTCGGCAGAAAACCTCTTATTTCCAGGCCTTGGTAACGAAAAAATGGATAAATCCAGTTGCAAAATTTATTTTAAAAAATTTCCAACATGTGGTGTAACCAGAATCCAGTTTTGTGGATCGTTTGAAAATCGTTTTGAAAAACATTCTTTAAAATTTGGGGGTACTTTACATAAAGCCCTTAGGAACATTTTCAAAATTTTCTCAAAAACTGCTTCAATTTTTTTCTTCTAATTTATTGTATGGATAGAGTAAAACACACTTATAAATATGCCATAGGTCCGATTTTCACAGTTAACGTTGAATTTTCCAAAATTGCCAAAATTTGAATTTCTTTAATTTGTTCCTACAACTACAAAATCGAATACAGATTATGATTCAAATGATTTTGTTGTCCATAAATAGTTCTTTAATAACTATCATGTCAATTTTTTTTAAATTTTGGCAGTTTTCGTGCAATATTTGAAATTTTAAAAAATTACAAAA
>BLKR01016350.1:0-30323 GCA_011170035.1 Teleogryllus occipitalis | reverse complement strand
CGAAGATTCGATTCGGACAAAAATGACCAAGTTATTAAACATGGTGCACTGGTGGCGAGGTTATAAGGATATATTCCTGCGCATGCACAGCGAAACAAGGTTGGTTTCAAAGCAGCCTCAAAATCCGTTGACGCCTTGGAGCATTTATATATGATCGCCTTCAGCAGCAACAATATTCTTGCACTCAACACTTCGCCTCCAGATTGCAACAACACTCATTAAATTAGTACTATGAGCGAAGTCAGAACAACAATTAGTTTCACTGACCACTAACTATAGCTTCTATATTCAAAGGAAAAACAACGAAAACAGATATTATCCAAAAAAAGTCTCATATGACAAAAGATTAGGTTGGAAATTTCCAAGCAACAATCAACCGAATTCACAATTGACTTATAAATGGCTTGAGATTGCTTGCAAACTAACGTAACACTTTCATTTTCAAAACTTACCCCACTGGAATTACAAAGCACTTGAGAGCCAAATTTGAGCACACGAAAATTATCAGTTGCGATAAGAACACCAAAAGTTCAAAAAATAGTGTCTCGTTTACAAAATGCAAATTTTGAAATATTGGCAACTGATAATTTAGAAAATTACTATTTCAGCCTAATCGAGTAGTGTTCAGAAGCAGCAAAAAACGCGTAATTTATGCGCTCGTCTGGCTGGTAAAAGTAACCATAGGCTAGCAAGGCCGCGGACACATCTTAGATTGTATCTAACGTTCTCTGGGGCTGTCAAGGAAAGAAAGTGATTCATTTCAGTGAACTGATTTCGGAAGAGGGGAAACCGACTGCCTCTGGTGGGTAACACAACTGCCTCTGGCGGCAACTCAGGTGAACTAATATTACCTGGCGGAGAATTTACAGAACAAAAATGAATAGCATAGTTCAAGATTTTATCTGAAATCAATAAAAAATGAAATAAATAACGAGAAAAATTCAAAAAGCCATTAACATTAATACGAAATTTCAGGAAAAGAATCAAAACCTTTAAAAAATATTGTACTTAATGTTGAAATCGAACACGCGCTCCCACAAGTAAACTATGTGAGGTTATTAAGTAGTGAAAGGTGTGATAACCGACAGGTTTCTTCAATTTTACGTGGAATTTTTTTCTATAAATGTAAATGAATACGCGAATGTGTGCAAAATTAGCGTAATTTATAAGACACAAATAATGGACAATATAAAAAAATATTAAAATTGAAAGAAGAAAGCTGGAGAGTTCCACAGAAAAATTGTTGTAAGTAATTATAGTACGCATATATTAATTAAAACAGTGCGCGATTTCTTCTTCCTCCTATTTTTCATCCTATTCTTCTTCGTCTTCTTGTAGGTCTCGAAGCATGCTTTCCACTAGGCAGAATTGTTCATTTAATAAAACAAATATAATTCATCACCTGCTGCAGCTTCCGCGTGTAGCACGTAAGGCATTTGCAGACATCGAATGGTCTATTTCTAGTCCGCGGACCCATCCGCATCGGACTCTTTCCGTGGTTTTCGCTCCTTTCTCGCCATTCATCTCTGGGTGAAGTCTCTTACTGGCTTCACCATTTCCACTGGCAACGGCGCGGCAGGCGCTGACGAGTCGCTTAGCATTCCTGCGGGTGAAGCGTCGGCTGTCCTCGCAAAAGCGCGAGCGGTCATTCGGGGGCGTCAGAGCCCTCGGCCCGACACGCCCCCTTCCCTCCCGCCGCCCACCGCGCTCCTTCGCGCTCGTCGGCGTCGAGGTGTCGTCCAGCTTTTTACTCGTCCAAGTTAGCCGGCCTGTCAATAGCAGCCCGGAGCCCTCGCCAGCTCGTCCACGTCCCGCCCCATCCCGTCCCCGGGGCGTGGTGTGCGCCGGCAAACTTGCAGGCGAGGCCCGGGTGCGGCGCTGTCCCTCACTTTTTACCTGCGCGCTCTCAGAGCCAAGTCTCCCGCTTCTTGTTGGCCTTGTATCGCGCCGGACGGGCCAAGATCGATGGGTCAGTCATTAACGGGTGTCGTTATGCACTTGTTCCGGGCGCGCGTCTTGAAGGGGGTCGGGGGCGGGGCTGAGCGCAGGCTGTCGACTTCAGAGGGCCTTCCATTCATTTTTCATTACGACCCCGCAAAGTACCTCACGTGCGGCAGGCGTTGGAATATGTAGCTCCCAGCCGCCTATTCAAATTAACCGAGGGAGGAAGAGGAGTTCGGAACTCCGTCTTAAACGCCATAAAGGGATTCTGAATTTAAAACCTTTTTTTCGTTCTCACTGAGTAGGAAGTAGCCGGAGGTTAAATGAGAATATTAACAGAATTTAAATCGAGGTTAGAAAAATCTCAAAACCAAAATGAAATTAATAAGTTAATAACTTTAAGGAATAATTATTAGTGTAGTAATTCAGTCATTTTTGGAAAAATAATATATTTTTTTTCAAGAATAATTTTTCTGGAACAAGAATTCGAATAGTTGTTAATAACATGTAATGTTCAACAATTCTTGGCTATGTCGAAAATTACAGTTTAGCAAACATTTGAATGATACCATTAAATGTGCCGGGATTTGAAATTAATATTAATGGAACACAAAATAATGGTAATTCAAAATGAACGTAAATAGTCCAATATTGTGCAAATGACACCACATCGTAAATCTCATTTACTAGAGTAGTTGCTATCAGTGTTGACACGATATCTGCAAATTCCTCTTTAAGCCTTTCCCTATTGACGCTCTGCGCCATTTGCAACCTACTGAGCCGAGTCAGCGAGTTGGGAACGGCGGCGCTTTCTCTCTGACAACTCTTCTCAGTACTTTTAATTGACTTTTCAGAGCGTATAAATCTGTGAGCAGAAAAATACTGGACCAATATTCTCAATTCAAGATGATTAGAGTTCAAATATCAAAAGAAGATTCCTGCCCACCTACTCATTTCTTTTTCCCTAGTTAAATTGTGGTTTAAAATTTAATAAAATAATTATTTAATAATACAAGATGAATTTGTAAGAAAGTTTAATAGTTCACACCTTTAATTCTCAACTACGCAGGTGATGCGATAAAATTATATTAGAAATTATATTATATTGGTGTTAATCCAATCATTCTCTTGTTCTTTCGGCGCTTGAGAGTTTGCAGAAAGTTTCGACTCGATTTCCGAGATTCCCTATTTATTAACTCTTTTTCAATGGTGTTGTATTGCTACCGTTAAGGAGTCGCTTGGGAATTAAAAATTCTATTGATAATTACGGTCTTCATCTATGTCAACCTCTTAAATAAGTTATTACTATTTATATTTTTAACTATTCGTGTCTTGGGAAAATTATATAAATTGAAATTTATTCAACAACTATCAATGAGAGTGTGGTGAAATGTGTATATATTAACACTATATATTAAAGAGTTTTTACAGATACACGTTTCACAACTCTCCCATTGATATTTTTCAATTGCTCGTTTTTCTGAATGACATTGAAATTAAAGTTGATATTTTCACATTAATATTGCGTATTTTGCTGATAATCAAATTCCAATTTACCATCAGAATGTGAAAGAAGACCATTCTCTTGATATCTTATTTCTACACACCTCGAATTTTCAAAGAAATTTTGCAGAAGAGTTCTCCGTTCCTGTATGGAATATGGCGAATACCTTGTGGATGAAACGCACGTTCTGATGATCAGGCGGCAGAAATCTGTGTATTCAGGCTTCATCTGTGTCGCATAGGTGCTTTGCTGGCTGCCGACTTCCTTTCGCTTCTGCTTTTGAATATGGATCAAATCTTCTCGTGTCGCGAGGGCCTCCGCCTCCGTCCGTGTCCCAGTGAGACGACGGCAAAGGGGCGGGGAGGGGTGGGGGAAGCACTGAAGCGAAGCCCCTGAGTGGCGGGGCGGGGGCAGAACCGAGGTGGGAGCGAGGCGTTGGGCGGATGGAAGTGGCTACGGGGATACATGCGAGATGGAGGCGCGGTCCGTGCAGAGGTGCAAGCAGAGGTGGAGTCGGGGTGGAAGCGGAGAGGAGGGAGGGGTGGGGAGGAGGTGGAACGGGCGGAGACTGAGCGAGGGAGTAGGTTAGGGGAAGGAGAGGGTTGGGGGAAGGAGTGGGATGTGGAAAGAGTGGGTTGGGGTGGGGGATAAGAACGGAGGCTGGGGCGGGGGGACAGAGAGGCGGGGGGGCAGTGGCCACTGCAGGCGAGGTGGAAACGCGGTCGGAGAAGGGGTGAAAGAGGAGGTGGAGTCGTGGCGGAAGCGGTGAGGAGTGGGGAGAGAGGGCGTGGGCGAAGGCTGCGGCGAGGGGAGGGGTGGAGTGGGTTGGGGAGCGTGGGCGGCGGCTGAGGAGGAGGAGGGGCGGGGCGGAGCGGAGCGGCGATTGAGACGGAGCGCCGGCTGCGAAGGCACCTCCAAATTGCTAATTGGCTTATGTTATTACGGTGCGGCGTCGCTGCCACATACGCCGCCGCCGCCGCCGCCGGCGCTGCAGCTGGCGGGCGCCGCGCGGTGCTGAGGACGCCGACGGCGCCGAATGGAGCGGAGCGGAGCGGGGCGGAGCGGCGCCGTCGGGGACGCGAATTGGGTTAGGAACCCGGACGGACTGGGAGACGAAATGAGAAAGAGGAAAGGAGCCCAGGAAGAAATGCTACTCCAAGAGAACGATAGACGTTCAAGTGGTCAGTCTCTTATGTTGGTTATTTATAGTCTGCTGAATCTTGCAAACGTATTTTGAACGCTTATTGAGGCCAAAGCAAATAAAAGAACGCGGTTGGGGTGTAACTCGTAAAAATGATTCGCGTTTATTTCATAAATGTTGCATAACCTGTGCTCAGTCTATTGTTCACCCCATGACTTTTGTAATTCCGACAAATGGAGAACGTTTTCATGAAATCACTGTATTTATTTAGTTATATTGCAAGAAAAGTACTATTTATACTTGTATTTAAGAAATGTGAATTCCATGCATAATTCTTTGTCAGGAAATTACAAAGCGTACTGTGAAGTACAGAACCTTGAAATGCTCCAATTCGTGCATAAGTAGCGCTTGAGTATCCCTACAAAAGGCAATGTTCGTATACCTTAAGATTTTACCACTCCATAAGTGAAGAGCAAGTGTATTTACAGTGGTCGAGCGAAGAACGGACAGAGTCATCATGATGGAAACGAAGGATTGGTAGTGATCTCACTTTAACTCTCAGACACATTACCTCTTAATCCATCGTCAGTTCATCTGTCTCAGTTCTTGTTCGCTGACAGTCACCCCCTTGTCCACTTCGCTGCCATCCGATCGGGAGTCGTCCGGCGGGCGGCTTGGGCTAGGCGGCTGCGACTGCGCTGTTGAGCGATCGCGCGGTCGGGTAAGGACCGTCTCTAACAAAGCGCTCTCAGCCGCTTGCAAACAATGGCGACCCGCAAGCACTGGTAATACCACACCGTGCCTAACAGTACCTGTACCTTACGGAAGCTATCGCCGCTCAACGACCCTGAAGCATTCACTGGTTGTGGAGTGTCGTGCCTACAAGCTCGCGCACTCGGTGGACACACAGACACTCAGCATCGGCAGCAAGAACTGCGCTCTCTCCGAAGAGCAACTTGTGATCAAGTGAATTTTAGAATATGAATGATTTAGTTCCGCTGACGGGCTTCCTACGAGAGACTCCAAGGCAGAAGATGAAACGTGGGAAAGCGACGTGGATTTTTTCTTTGCCTGGTGCTCTTCCAACCACGAGTGTACACTGCGAGCTATATGACACGCTGCATTGTTCGGCTGATAGATACCGTTATGCTGTTGTAAAACGTTCTGCATATAGGGGTGGTCTGTGTTCTATATCCGGTCACGGACATTGATCTCTCACGAAACTATCCCGCGGAGAACGGCAGGGAGATCGCCACGCCATCAAAGAGCACAAAATGGAACGAAAGACAGTGGTCTGACTAGAGTAGCAAACATTTCCATCAATCGGAAAGCAAAGAGAAGCCCTACCCAGCTGCGAACGAGAAATGAGAAGACATTCGTTAGTGATCCGCCAATACAGAAAGATATCAAGTTCAGCGTTGCACACAAACGGTAGAGCTGTGTGAGGAGTACCGGCGAGTCATAGAGATATACAACATTCAAATGAACGAGAAGATAAGCTCCGACCATTAAGTAGGTAATTGTCTTGTGCAGTATTATTTATATTTTTGTAATGAGAAATACTTAAATAAGGAAAACATGAGTAACGTGTGCTTGACAAACTTACCAGCATGTCGCTAATCTGAACATTTTCTATATTCATGTCAGCTTTGTTTTTTGGTTCATTTAATTATTTTTATTCTTTAAATTTTTACTTTTCTAAATTTACACCCTATATTTAATAATTTGAGTACTGACTGAAAGCTTGAATTGGATTTTCCAACTTGTAGGATCTAGTGTTAACGCTGAGATTCGAGAAACAACCACGCTCTGAGGCATGTACTGGATTTGCGTAGCGGCTACACAGATCGCTATTCCAAATCGTCTTGGCGAGGAACTTCAACAAGAGGACTCCGTCGTAGCTGAGGAGGAAGAAAACTACAATCTGAGAAATCCTTCTCGATAAACCTGACAGCCCAAGTGAAGTGATGATGCCCCATTTCCAGGATATTAATAGTGAACAGATGGGGTCAGCGCCGGCTCTCTTTGCGCAGGTGATTAGCGAGGACTCGGACAGTGTTATAATTTCTTCATGCCGAGTAGGCTTACTTTAGTACGGAGTTTCCACGTTATTGCGAATTACTCATACAACAATTACCATGTAGACGTTCTGTGTGTTGTAACCTCAATCTCGACTAAAATTAAATATTAAGCAGGCTATACCACTACGAGTCAGAAAATAACTTTATTAGGAGAATGCTTTAACGAAGGTCAAACTGCCGGGTTCTTCTGCCCCAAAGAGTCTCGTTGCTTTGGCGATACGTTCTTAAATATTATGTTAGAAAACCTTTCTTTTCTCAGCAAAAGAATGGATTAAAATAAGAATAATATTTGGGTTACTCTCTCTATTATTTTGTTGCTACCACGATTGATAAATTGTATAATTTAGAATTAGTGAAAAGGGAACGAAAGATACCATGTAAATGTAAACAGAATGTAGTAACTTAAAATAATTTTGTTATGTAAAAGGAAGGAATATTATATGGAATGAACAAGAAAGGAAGTTGATTGTAAGAGATGAATGACGAAAGCGATGACGTGAGTATGGGCGAGAATGGGCGTGGCGAGAATTAGAGCGTGATCGAGAGCAGGGTGAACAGGTGAGGGTGAGTACGAGGCGTGGGTGAGAGTTTATGAGAGATTGTGGACATGTGGACAGGTGGCAAGAAAACTGAGAGCAGAGCCGTGCGCGGAGGCAAAGGTGAGGGAGTGAGAGAGGGCGGAGGCGTGAGAGAGCGAGGGCGAGTGGAAGTGGAGCGATGGCTAGGCTGTGGACGGAGGAGAGCGCAGCGTGGGCGTGGGCGAGGGCGTGGGCGCGGGCGCGGGCGCGGGCGCGGGCGCGGGCGCGGACGCGGGCGCGGGCGCGGGCGGAGCTGTATCTTATCCACGCACTCCACGTCGTCCCGGCGGGCGGAGCACTAACGAACAGCCCGCGGCGCTCCCCTCGCTCTCTGCCCCGCCCCCGTGCCCCTCTGTACTTGTACATCGAGGAACGGCGTCAGCTCGTCAGTTCACGGACTCGCACCCACCGAACGCCGTCTGCACTTGCCTCTTCCTGTACTCTCTTGTAGACAATGCATGAATTTCATTCACGTTCGTGTGAATATACTCGATTTGCGGTGTTCTTTTTCAGTTCTGTTTCTTCAGAGATCTATCTATCTTCAGAGTTCTGTGTTACTTGTGAGCAAGTGTTCCGAGCGGTTTCTTTTCAATCGTGACGAGAATGAACGGAATCACTGGTATTTTACTCGTACATGTAACCGTCTTCTGGAAAGAAGAATGGAAATACACACAAACATAAACTTAATAGATGTAATGTTAAGTTTTTTGTTTTAATATTTAGAGGTTGAATCTTACAGTGTATCTCGTACGTTTTCATTTTTATACCTTCAATACATATGGTTTAGTTATATATTCCAAAAATGGGCTATTAAATTTTAAAAAAATAATACATCATAGCTTATGACACTTGTTTTGAAAGGTCAAGATTTTCTCAATAAGAAAGTAGTCAAAATATGGAACATAATATTCATTTATTTACCTTTACAGACTTTTTGAGAGAATTTCAACTTTGTTAACTTGCAGTCAAAACAACAAAAAAAAAACATTAAAAAATTATCTTATTTGAATTTTTCAAGAGAAGTGTTTACCTTGTTCAGTTTTTTAATCGTTTACTTTTAAGAATCATAGTAAAAAACGACACTTCAGAGGAGAAATAAATGCTGAGAGGCAAGCGAATATATAACTAAGCTACGCGCGTGGGTACTGAAATACGCGAACGCAATGAAATGCTCCGAAGAGGTCAGTACCATCACGCACATCCTTGTAGTTTATCTCACCCAAGTCGCACGTATGGTAAAACTGTCCTTGGGCCTCTCTTTTTGACCCTGAATTCACATTTTGCAATGTTCCTTTTCTTGTTCAACCACGCGTTGATTTGCTTGCACGAGGAGGGGAGGTGCAATGCATGGGAGCAGCGCGGATTTGCACTGGCCACCACCCTCGCCCCGCCTCTCCCGCGCCACGCTCCGCCCTTCTCCGCTTCTCCCCCTCCATCTCGCTCCACTCCGTCTCGCCCCGCCTCGCCCCGCCTCGCCCCGCCTCGCCCCGCCTCGCCCCGCCTCGCCCCGCCTCGCCCCGCCTCGTCCCGCCTCTCCCCGCCTCGCCCCGCCTCGCCCCGCCTCGCCCCGCCTCGCCCCGCCTCGCCCCGCCTCGCCCCGCCTCTCCCCGCCTCGCCCCGCCTCGCCCCGCCTCGCCCCGCCTCGCCCCGCCTCGCCCCGCCTCGCCCCGCCTCGCCCCGCCTCGCCCCGCCTCGCCCCGCCTCGCCCCACCTCGCCCCGCCTCGCCCCGCCTCGCCCCGCCTCGCCCCGCCTCGCCCCGCCTCGCCCCGCCTCGCCCCGCCTCGCCCCGCCTCGCCCCGCCTCGCCCCGCCTCGCCCCGCCTCGCCCCGCCTCGCCCCGCCTCGCCCCGCCTCGCCCCGCCTCGCCCCGCCTCGCCCCGCCTCGCCCCGCCTTCTTCCCTATCCCCGGGCCAGCGCGCGCTCTGCTCCGCCACGGCTCTCACCCCCGCCCCTGTCCCTGCGGCCGCCCACAGCGTGGTCGCATGTCGCGCCGCAATTGTCCAGTGCCCTAATCGTCGCACTCCCTGCCACCCACCGCACCTCCCCCTTCAGAGAGGCCCAATGAAACACCGTCATTCCCTGCGAAACCCTTTTGGTATCTTTGTAACCCCGATTTTATGCCTTCATGATAATCGGTGGACAATCAAATAAATACATTTTTGAGTGCATAATACTCTACAATTTTTGGTCATGGAGATTATTAAACTTTTCGAATTTGCTTCGGTTTTGATGATAATTCTCTTATTATTATTAATTTTTTACAAATTAAATTTCGTATTGGCCGAAAAAATTGAAACTTACGCCATGACGTAATAACGAAGAGCAAGAAATTATAGAGCATGTTCTTACTGGTGGGAAAATGTTTATACAAGAATTAAAGTTCATTCCTGAATGTGTGAGCTGTTTTGTATAATTCATTTCAATGTTAATTTGTTATTATATTTAACGTTATAATGTTTTCAATGCTATTTTTATTTATGTTTTGAATGCAAATTCTTCAATCAAATCGTCTTGAACAATATGCATAATAAGCATCATGATATTTCGTCATTGGGAGAGCTTAGTCTGTAAATAAATCAATAAATCTATCAATTGCTTGAGTAGAACTTTTTGAAATTATTGTGCAGTAATCAGCTGATGCGGCTGTGGAGGAGTAATATATATATATATATATATATATATATATATATATATATATATATATTACAGTTTCTACTAAAATTTCGTCACATACTTTCATTGTAATCTTGAAGAAAGTTCATTTCCACTCATTCTTGAGAAATGTGAGTCTGTTTTGAGTTATGAGAAATCTATCCCACCTTTACGACGCCAAACATCAATGAAAGAATATCTCACATTCTCGCTGGATAGTATAGTATCAATATTTGAGGGCCAGAATTTACTGAATGTATGTATTAATGAATAATTTGTGTCATATAGTAAACGGCCAACTTTCCAATGTCACGCGAGGGACTTTGAACAAGGAATACATGATTATTCCTTGGATTCCACGCACATCGAGGATCGCACCCCACCCGGCCCCGCCCTGCTACATCCCGCATCCCTACAGCCTAGTACAGTGCTGGGGGAGTTTAGTTTAGGACTACCACTGCCACTTTTTCTGCAGCGATTCGGGCCGGGAGGTTCTAGGGTTCGAGTCCCGACGGTGACAGATTTTTGACACAATTGGTTGACCGAATTCACCCGCTACCTGATGGAGAATTCTAGCGACCGGCTGTTCTGATCGATAGTTTTCGTGGTTTCTCCGACTAATACTAAGCGAATCTTCGAGTAATGGCCAAACAAACGAGCCGCGGACCAGACGCAGTATTTACTTCATCTTCCTTATCCTAACCCCTTCCATTACAAAGGCATTCCCACATTTACTTGCTCTATACTATCACACATGCCGGGAGGCCAGTCATGAGTTTGGAGCTTGTACCGGCTGGGGAGCACCGAACCTCCGAGGATTAAATATGCACTTCTCTAACGGAACTAATGACCATAGCAGTTGACGTTCCCGGAAACATCAAACAAATCAAACGGTTAATCTAGCCTGACACACTCGTTCACTCCGTGTCTTACTAAGCACCGTCCCAACCCGCCACAATTGTGCCTCCGATTTTCCTCAGTTTTTCCATTCCGCCTATTCCCGCTCCACCCGACCATCACTATGCTCCTCCACGCTCGCCCCCCCCCCCATGTCCTGCCTTCCACGCCCTGCCCTCCCGGCCAGCCCCCCACCCCCACGTCCAGCTGCTCAACACGTTGCGCATCACCAGTCCCTGCTCCACCGCGCGACTATCCAACCCTCCCGTTACGTGCTGTTAGTTTCCGTTCCGCCTCACTTCGCCCCTCCACATTCCACTAGACAGCAATTCCCCGCCAATCATCACCCTTTGTCGGTACGCGCCGCTCCTCCCGCCTTGCCTTGCTAATTCTCGCCGCTCCCTGCTAACTCTTCAGCACTTCACTAAATTTCCCTCATGTCACGCTTCGCCGGGTCTACAGTGTTTGACGACAATCTTTAGCACAGCTCGTACCGCTTTAACCGGGGGAAGTGGCTCAGGGCATTAACTGGTATCACTGCAGCGCCTCTGATCGGGACGTCCTGTGGTTTGTGTCTCCGAGGTGGCAAGATTTTTGACAATAGCCAGATAGCTAGGAGTTCTGTCGCTGTCTGGAGGAGAATTCTAGCGGACGGCTACTCTGATCCGTAGTTTTCTGCGATTTTTCCCATCAAAACCAGGGGAATGCTGGGGCATCACCGTACCAAACGGACCACGGACCTCGTCCAATCTTTCCTTCTGATTCCTTGGCCTATCCTCACCCCTTACACACACACACACACACACACTTAATGCACTACACTACCACACAGGCTGGGAGACCGTTAGGGAGCTTAGAGCCTGTCCCGGCTGGGGCGGTGCCCCGCTGGAGGGAGATACTTGGTTGGGGAATATCCCGCTCCCTAGAATAACATGCACTACATTTATGGGACTAATGACCTTAGCAGTTGCCGGGCCCGGAATCACTAGTAATGAATCAACCAATCAATCAATGGCATCGCTTTGTGGCAGCTCTTTCCGTGCGCGGCATCCCAGTCGCCTCCCCATCCTCGCCCTGCTCTCTCGTTCCCCGCCGCGCCGCGCCGCGCCGCGCCGCGCCGCCATCCGTCTTGCCTTACTTATTCACGGGCGCACGCCGCGCGGCTGGCGCCGCCTGCCCGTCGACGCCGCCCCCGACCGCCCTCTGCCCCCACCGCCTTTGATGCCAATCTCCCACGTCACGTCACGTCGCGTCGCGGCCTTTGTCGCCTGCCTCCGCCGCGCGCACTCGCTCATTATCCAATCCATCGCGAGGACTTGATCTTATCTTACATTCCTTTGTTACCTCCATTCCTTTCGCTTCAGTCGAAATCGACGCTGGCATTATACATGTTGGTTTGTTGTCTTTTGTGAGCTTCTAATGCTAATTGCATCAGTTCTCTTTTTACAAACATAATCGACTGTGTATTTTTGCTGTTAAACAGCAAAGGTTGGTTATAAACCATCTATCGCTACACGAAACTCTCAAGTAATTAGAAATTAAATGATTTCATAAAATGAATTTTCTTTTGGAAATGAAATTCCAACTTCATAAATAATAACCCTATTTGATCATACAAAAATACGTATCATCCTAACCATCACGTCCACTTTGAATCATTCCTTTGTTTCTCATGCCTTCTGAACATATAACTGCAAATGACACACTCTTTAAAAACAATTTACAACCCCGTCTCTTCAAGGTTGCTTTCAATACTGACACCACTCTCAAATTAATTTCCCTTCTTCCTCCTAACACTTCGACCATTTACTTCAAATGAATATAACAACCTGAATGATAAACGATTTTTACACCAGTATCATAAAGGTATTCTTTTCGTGTCATTCTAATATTATAGGTCTCGATTAACTTTCCCGTAGAGGGAAAATCCCAACTTTTTGTGAAAACTGTAACTTCAATCCGAATCTGCCTGTAAATGTGAGCCCGAGGTATTACATTTTTGAAACAATATCGAAAAAAGTGCAGCGCAGTCTCATTCTCGTATATTAATTAGTGCATTTTAGCGCAGCAATTGCAACTGCATATCGTAGAATTGTGGTTGAAATTCTTACTCGGTAAATATTCAGACAGAGACAGAAAAATTGCGGGCGTTTTAGGCAGTGATGCGGTACAGGTTGCAAAGGTTACATTGGCCTGCAATAGAGAGAAATTTTGACTATAATTCCTTTTATATGACCCTTTTGTTATTATATATTTCTGTGTGTCCCACCACATATCTAATAAGACTACGAGACGAAAAGACATGTAGATATCGTTGTAGAATGCCTAATGGCATCGCTTAAAACAACAGCCATCTGGCTTTACTATTAGATCGGCAAAATGAATCAATTACATATTGATTGTAATGGCCGCAAACATATCAAACTTAAACATTTCATGTATTTTATAAATTCTATAAAACATATAAATTATGATTGTATTCATGATCGTTGAAAACCCTGATTTTACGAAAATTGCAAAAGTTCAATTTTTTTTTACTCTCCCTTCAACTAAAATATTAAAGATAGAGATTTTTACCTTATTAAAATATATTCCTTAATGATATATTTTGAAGTAAGGTTGCATGAAGTTATTTGAAAATTTCAGTACTTATCACGTAACTTTGCGTGAAAATGCGCGAAGTTCGAGCTGTTTTAACATCAATAGTTTCCTACGGGCAACTCCCTCCTCCTATCAGTCTTGGACGAACTGTAACTATGAAATCATTTTTCCACTTAAAGCCAAATCTCTGTTCAGATCAACAGAAGACAATCTTGGATTAGTTTTACTTTCCCTGATAAGCAAACGATCCTTACTGAGCATGATTTTCTTCTTTGTTTCTCATTCTCCTTTTGTCTTTGGTAGGTATAAATCTGTTTCCCTAATCCTTATCAAAATCTCGTTAACAGCGCGTAAACTTACACCACACTCTTCTGATATCACAGACATATTGAGTCACAGACATGTGGTGAGAAAATGTTATAACTTTTGTGCGTTGTCGTGGTGTTATATCCATTGTAATGGACAACATCAGGAACACGCTGAGAACGATACTTTACCAAATATTACAATAAAGTGAACAAACCTACACCTAAAAAATAAATGGAACCAGCATCAACGAAGATGAAGATATTACAACAACTAGTCGATCGAATTGCACAACAAGACAGCTGCGTACCGAAACAGTCTTCCAAAATAATCAGAACATTACGATAAACCTCTCTGTTCGGATTAATGTATGCAATACTGTATTTAGCCATTCTGGGAGTCGTTTGGGATGGGATGGATAAAGTGAAAAACTTGAGTTACATACGTGACTGAGTTTTCGGGATGCAACTTGTCGCGGGTCCTTATTGCATCATGAACAACTGAAAAACTCTTTCTAACGCACATACATTATTATACAATATTATATTGGTAATAGAACCCAATAATAAACATTCTGATGTATTATGTACGAGTTTGATCTTTAATACAGTAATCAGTTCAATATTGACGACTTTAAGATAAAATTGAAAAGAGAAGTTTGGGCGTAACAAACCTACATATCTGAAATGATGGGTTCCGTAGTGATCCTGTTGAAAATGTAAATAACGTGGAAGGTGTAATGATGTAACAAAATTAAGGAAAAATAAAAGAGCTCCGCGAAATCATTCATGGGATTTTGAATACCAGGTACCTAGCTAGGTCGAGTTTAGTCATTGTTTGAAGAAAATTCTAGGGTCCAACTGCTCGAATCGGAAGCTTTTCGTGATTTCGCCGAAAAATTTCTGGCAAATTCGTTACCAGTATCCTAGAAAACGAGACACGGACCGGATCCCATCCCTACTTCTTCCTCCACGTCCTATCCTTCCCCGTTTCAAACACACTCACATGCACTCTACTGCAGCACATATCGGGGGCATAGAGCTTCTCCTAGCGGGGCCGATGCTCCATAGAAGATCGTTAAGAAAATCTTCCTTAAGCGGACATGTAGCTCGGCGCCGAATTAAACCATTTAGCGCTGAAGGAACAGCGCCACATTCCGAGAGAAAACATGTACTTATCGAACGGGTCTAATGGCTATAGCAGACCGGAAACATTAATTAATCAGTGAATCAGTGGATGGAATAATGGTGGACAGAATGTTTTACCATTATCCATCCATTGGAGAAAGGGGAAACGGGACGGCTCCGGCAATCTTTGGCCGTGGCGATCCGCTTTACCCTCCACCAATTCCACGCACAGAAACCGGGATTTGAAGCCTGGTTCCCAAAGCCAGAAGTCTCCCTGGCAGAGCGCAGCGCTGTGGGTGGCCGTTTCCTTTGTGGTTGACGGCGTCGAACTCGGGCCCCGAGCGGAGCGCGGCCCACAGCGGCGCCGGAGCGACAAGTGTACAGCAACGGGGCGTTTCATATGTACAGAGACAGCAGCCTTAGCGGCGGCGCGGGCGGGGGGCGGGCGGCGGCGCTATTGATCTTGCGGCTCTGCGGAGAGGGCGCCACGAGAGCGTTCGGGGGCGGCGGCGGGGGCGGGGCGCCAACGGAGGTAGCTGTCAAACGTCGCGGCTTAGGCGTCGGATGCGCACTGCACTCGCTGCTGTCTACATTCCACTCCTCCCCCGGCCCGGTCCGTCCCTTTCATTCCGCTCCGTTCGTATTACCCCGTCGCGCCAGCACAACCTTTCTTGCTTTATCCTGTCCCGTCACATCTCGTCTCTTTCCTTCTCTTCCTCTCATGACCCTTCTCGTTACGTCTCGACCCGTCCATCATTACCACGTCATGTAACGCCCTTCTACATCTTTCTAATTCCTTCCCTTCTGTCTTGCCACTTTCCATTCAGCCGCGTCTCATTCCTTTTCTTCTATCTTGCCTCTTCCCATTCAACCCCTTCTCATTCCGTCCCTTCTATTTTGCCACTTCCAATTCAGTCTCTTCTCATTCCATCCCTTCTACCTTGTCACTTCCCATTCAGCCCCTTCTCATTCCATCCCTTATATCTTGCCATTTTCGATTCTGCACCTTCTCATTCCTTCCCTTCCAATTCCGTCTATTCCACTTGCATCCTTTCTATTACGAATCTTCATGTTACGTCTTATCCCACCTCGTCCCTTCCTGTCACTTCTCATTAAGCTTGTTACGTCCATCCCGAGGTGTCCCATCCCGTTTTTCCGGTCTCGTTCGGTCACGTCCAGCGTCGTCATTTCCTGATCTCCTTACTCACTCCTTCTTGCCCATCTGTCTCGTTCCCAACCGTCTAGTTACTCGTATTCCCCAGCCCCACCACTTTCCTCCTCGTGATCGTTGCACCCCACCACGCAACACTCCAGGCCGAAAAAGGTGTCCAACACGGGGGCTTTCCTCGCTCAAACAATCATCAACGAGCAGTGAACATGTCAGTAATGCCAAGGTCTTTGGATGCTTGCAAATTGCGGCAACATTATGGTTGTAATTGTGTCCATAGAATGGCTTTTGAAACGTGTCCAGCGGCCTACTACTGACGTGGACGGCTTGTTAGCACATTTCTCCTTGATGCCTCTGTGGACTCCCAAAGCTAGCAAGTAATTTTGTCTCCCATATTCACCTCCAGGAGGCCACGCCCGAAAGATCTCATTCACATTTACCCATTACTTTCGTTATTCAATGACTGAACGCATATAAGGTGTAATTAGGATAGAAAATGTCGGATAATTTAATTTTATGGGGTATTTAGCTACATTTCTATTTACACTGTATGTATGGAAAATGGCACATTTAGGTTTTCTTCAAATCCTTTCGGATTGGAAGCGCGTTCTTCCACGTTGTTACCCTCAAAGATTTATTTTGAAAGCTGCCATACCACTGGAGCAGAACTTGAAATGTCTTTTTTGTAGCAGTGTGTGAATGATGCCATCAAATTTTTTAGAAACATTAAAAATTCTGTAATGGTGTAATGAATTTCCCTGTGCCTGTGCTTTTGGCTAAAAGTATTTTGACGCAGACCATTTTTTTTTATTCTGCTTCTTTTCTTCTTCTTCTTCTTCTTCTTCTTCTTTTTCTTCTTCTTCTTCTTATTATCTCTTTGTGAAAAGTGAAACGTTTTCCTTCGGAAAAAAGTGGGAGCTTTCAACATAAGAAAAAATTATATAAATTTGGTTTTGGGTTTGTATTGTTTGATTAATATACAACATTTGAATTACCAACATTTACAGTAACATTTTTATGTTTAAGTTTGTGATGAAAGTGAATAATGATTGTATAGTTTTAGAATTTGTAAACCTATCTCATTTTATTACTCCAGAACAAGAATCGATCGAACTGAAAAAAATATTTTAGGGATAGTTAAATATAGTGTATAGCTCTGATGTAACTTTTCTACAGTAACCTTTCTACAGCTGTTTTTGATGTAACTTTTCTACGGCTGTTTCTATTTCCCATGTAATATCAATGGTTCAATTAGTTATTGTTTTCTTTCCCTGCGATAACACGTGGAGAGAAGCCAATATACAGTATACTGATAAACCGTGTTATCTACTCTTGACTAAACCCATATTTGAAAGCAACCCACTTTCTGTGTTTAGACATACCTTCTGCAAGTTCGAATTTATTACATTTCGCTGTGTTCATTCAGTATTTAATTACTTCTGTTATACTTCGCCCGTTAGTCTCTGATTTTAATTCTTCATGAAACGTCTGCTTTTACAGTTCTTTTTTAAAAATATAATTTCAAATACCTATAGATTTCACGTTCGGTTGATTTATTTTCGTTCAAAACTTCATTCAAAAGTTGTATTTACACGTTCAATTATTCTTCTTTATACGTATTGTTAGTTCGGTTTCATTCTTTAATTTCTTATCATTTGCGTGCGTGTAGTGAGTGAACTAGTTCCTTCCGCTGCGCTCATCGAGCACTCGCTTTTTTATTCGTATTCTTCTCGTCATGGCAGTTGGTGGAGCGGCAGCGGTCCCAGCCTCCACTACGCTGCTCGCCCTTCGCCTAGCCCCCCGCCTTCGCACTGGCCTCAAACCCGCTCGGCCCCGCTCGGCCCGGCCCTTCGCCCGGGGTTTATGCAACGCGTTTAACGTCCGCCTCGGGCTCCGCGGCTTTATTTCCCGCCTCTCAGCCGCCCTCCGCCCCTCCCCTTCCCACCCCACCCCTCCTCGCCCTGTCAGGGTCGTGCCCTCCGCCGCCTTAACTTTATCCCCCATTGTCTGCTTTGTTGCTTGCTGCCTCCACGACTGCATTTACAACTGCCTCTCCGCTCTCTCCATCGTCCCTTCTCAACTTGTTCCCCCCATCTCCTCCACTTGGTGTCTCCATCACTTTCTCAGCTCTCCTCTTATTCATCACTTTTGCGTTAAGTACTATTTTTCTCTATATATGCTCAAAATGCTTCCTTATAACTTCCCTTTCTTAAATTTTCATTTTTATTTCTTTTCATTCATTTTTTCTGAGACATTGTCAATTTCAAATAACGTTGTTTTTCTATCACTGCTCCACGAGACACCATACCATTTGAAATCACATTCTGGTTGCGGTGAATAAGCCACTTCCCTTTAGTTATTGCTTGTATTGGATAACAAAACCTTTCAGTTTTGATTTTGAATCGGTTCCAAACGGATTTTTTAAAAATTTTATTAGATAATATCGAAATAAATAATAATGATATGGTACTTCGATGTGTCAAAACTTATGAATATTCGTTTCCCGACCAAATCAAAAACCTGGATAATTTTAAATAAATTAATAAATAACAACAAAATATCAGACCTCTAAAAAATTAAAACATCTTTTATTTACTGTATGTCACTTCTCGATTCTTGAGCCCAGACTAACAAATTATACGAACTAAGAACATGTTTTGTAAACCAGAACCAAAGCCATTTCACTGTTCCGGTTCAACGTAAAGTGAATGAATAGCTGTTTTGGTTTCGCTCTCACTTTAAAACTGTTTTTAAGGGTTTCATTTCCGATTTCGATTTGCTGGCTCGCCCTCCCGTAACCTCCAGGGCCCTTCCAGCGCCTTTGCTCGCTGTTCCTTAGCCGGGGCGTGTGCAGGTGCTGCCGCGGCGGGGGCGGGGCGCACTAAGGCCCTTCGCCTGATTTTATGGGCAGCCCCCGTGCGCCCGCGCTTGGCCTCTCTTTTGTTCTCTGCATAAAACACGTTGCTTCCAGAAAACATTTGTGTGTGCAGCAGGATAACCTTACTAGCGTGAACGGGTGTTTCTCCATTCTTTAGTCCTCTATAGAGAACTTTTTCGTTTTCTAACAAGTGAGATGTAGGAACATATCACACAAACACCCTAAAGTTTTTAATGTTATTTCAAATACTGCAATGCAAAATAATATTTTTCTTTTATTCTTTGATAAATCTCGTAATCTCTTAATGTCTCGTCTCATTGCTATGGTTTTATTTTCCATATTCTGAAATCAAGGGGCACCTGTGGCCAGATCTTTATTGAAACATAGATGTTCTTCAAAGTATTAGACTTTGATTGTGGATATTGTTATACATTTCCTGTCTCAAATTATTAAGATATCACTGTTAGTCTATGAAGCATTTATACGAATATCTTTATCCTTCGTATATCTTTTAATAAAATTAATGCGCCGGTCCAGTGGCCGAGATCGCTAAGGCAGTAGTGGCGTAGCGATTTCGAACCGAAGGGTTGCGGGTTCCAGTATCGCTTCGGGCATGGTTGTACATACGATATTCGTATGTATTCGTCCTTTCACCCCTTATCATATCCTTATAGTTTCATCTTCACAGTTACCATAATGTTAACTTCAATAGAGATCGCTAATGACCTAGATGTTGATGCGACCTTAAATAACAAAAAAAAGTTAATTCTATTGAAACTTGAAATACATCAATGTCTTTGAAGATATTCCTATCATTAAACATTCTCTAATGACAAACGTTAGTTTGGACTAATGTGCCATTCTTTTTAATTTGATACTTTCTGGACTTGTTTCGTAAGAAGAGAAAGTATTGTAATTCTTTGTTTGAAATCGACGATTTTTCGACAAAAAAATTTATTCCTGGTCCTTAGTATCGAAAACGTAGATAAATCTCGTTGCTATACACTGAGGTGACAAAACTCATGGGATACCTTCCAAAAGCGTGTCGGACTTCCTCCAGCCCGAAAAAATGCAACATCTCAACATGGATTGGACTCAAGTCGGTGGAAGTCCACTGCAGAAATATTGAACCATCTATATTGCCTCTAGCTCTATAGCCACCCATATTTGCGAAAGATTTGCCAGTGTAAGATTTTGTGCTCTCGATTGTGTCCCATAAATGTTCGATGAAATTCATGTCGTGCGATCTGTGTGTCCAAATAATTCTCTTGAATTGTCCAGAATGTTCTTCAACCAATCACGAATAATTGTGTCAGGTGACATAGCGCTTTGTCACCCATGCAAATAAATTGTTGTTTGAGAATATAAAGTCCATTAGTGACTTGAAATGGTCTTCAAGTAATTGAACATAACCATTTCCAGCCAATGATCAGTTGGACCAGAGGAATCAGTCTATTCCATGCAAAAGCACCACATACAATTATGGAGTCACCACCAGCTTCCAAAATGCCTTGTTGACAACTTTGGTCCATGGCTTCGTGGGGTCTGCGCCATATTCGAATCCTACCATCACCTCTTATCAACTGAAATCGGAACTCATTTGACCAAGCCACGGTTTTCCAGTCGTCTCGGGTCCATAAATACATACACACGTCTCAGGTCCAATCGATATGTTCACGAACTCTGGAGAGGCGCTGCAGGCGATGTCGTGCTGATAGCAGAGGCACTCGAGTCGGTCTTCTGCTGCCATAGCCCATTAAATCCCCATTTTGCCGCACTGACTTCATAGATACGTACTTCATGCGTCCCTTCTCATTGATTTCTCCGGTTGCTTTACGCAGTGTTGCTTGTCTGTTAGCATAGACAAATCTACGAAAACGCCGCTGCTCTCGGTCTTTAAGTGAAGGCTGTTGGCCACTGCATTGCCACTGATGAGAGGTTATGCCTGAAATGAGATATTCTGGACATGCTATTGTCACTGTGGATCTCGGAATAGTGAATTCCCTACCGATTTTCGTAATGGAATGTCCGATGCTTCTAGCTGAGACTACCATTCCGCGTTCAAAGGCTGTTAATTCCCGTCGTGCGGCCATAATCACGTCAGAAACCGATTCACATGTATCACTCGAGTATAAATGAAAGCTCTGCCAATGCACTGCCCTTTTATACTTTTTGTATGCGATGCTATCTGCATATTTCCATACTGTTGTCCCATTTCTTTTGTCATCTCAGTGTATGTAGAAAATTACTTCCTCTGACACGTTGGATGGTCAAAATGCATGTTTTGTAGGTCCTTGATATTGCAAACTCGATTGACGGCAAAATGTCAACCAGTCCATGTGTACGCGCTCATCTGTAGCGCCTAAACCCTTTACACAATATTCTCCAAAATGGATATTTTCCGATCGGTTGAAAGACAATCGAGGTTCTATGAGCTTAAAATGAATATTTTGATTTTGTGAGGTATTTTACATAATGTCTCAATGCCATTTTCAACTTTTCTTAAGAAAAAAAAAGGTCTCACATTTTTTTACTGAAATATGTCCTCGGATACGACGCTCAAAAGAATGGGGCAGATCTAGTTTTTGTTAAAGTCACAGATTCTTCAAAAATTACCAAAAATTAAAATGTTTGTGGAGTGGGCGTTCATCTACAATAATCAAGATAGAGATTGTTTCTTAGATAAAATATAATCTGCAAAGTCATCTTGAAGTAACGTCTTGTAGTACAATTTTTCAAAGACATATGAATAGTTTTTGAGAAAATTAGTGTAAAATTTAGGCAATTTTAAAACAACAATTTGCTTAAAAAAGCTCCAATTTTTTTCATATTTTCTCCTTTTATGGATCAATGAAAGGTAAAAAATGATTCAATTTCCTCAAAAATTGCACCATTTTTTTCTTAATTTTTTACGCTTTTTTTCTAAATTTTCAAAGAAATTAAAAGTTATAAATATTGCGAGAAAGTATGTGCTACTCAACGGTACTAGTTTATTTCATCTTCACATGTAAACTAGAGCTTAAAAAATAATAAAGTGGTATTCGAAAATATTTAATGATAGTGTTGGCATCCAGCGAACTTTCAAAGAATTTCATGTTCAAGTATTTCTTATCATCTTATTGTACTGTTACAACAATTCAGAAAAAATATATTTAATAATTCATATTAATAGATAGCCACTTCTCTGTTTTATGTTAATAATGGAAGTGTATTTAAATTATAAAGAATTTTTAAAAAGTGTTTTTACTCTTCATTTATCAAAATGAGCAACGCCATTTAAATTGTTTGGTAACAAGTGTACAATCATATTTTATTTCTATTACTATAGCAGTGGTCTCGTGACGTATCTAAATATTGTTAGAATGTTTGAACGTAAAAGTATTGTGTGATATTGAAAATCATCGGTGGTAATAAAATATTTCGTGCGTAATAAAAGCGTTTTATATTATTTTATCAACTGGAGACATTTCCTAGAAAAGTAAAGCGATCATTGTTTGAGCGCGAACAAGACTGCACTGAACGTAGTTTCTCAACGACAGCTTGATTGATGCGCTTAAGAGCGTGATTTTTAAGCTCTTTTAGAGCAAAATACTTCTATTGTTCCTCTGTAACAATTTTTCTGGCGAAAATAAAACCTTTAGACAACTCTTTGTTACTGTTTTAAGTCAGTACTGGTCTTTACGCAATTATCTGAATTGGTCTAGTTAGAAATTCTCGTTCTGCATTATTTGATTCTTCTCTTGTTGGTAGAATAGCTAATTTGTGTGTTCGGTTTCTGGGAAATTGATGTATGAGAAACATTTTTTGTGATAATATATTTTTAATTTAATTGTTAAAAATTCTGAAACTAGCTTAATTTGATTCTGCTATGATGCCTAAATGAATGGTTTTTGTAGGTACTAAGTATTTTAGAAAAAGATGAGCAATTATCAAACCATCCATCAAAAAATGGAATTTTGGTAAGTAATTGGTAATTAAATAAAACCTAAATTAGTTATTAGTTAATGAAAATGTATGTTCTCTGATTTGTTTCTTTTAGGTAGGGTGACAGTTAACTTGATACTCCCGTGTTCAGTGACTGAGTGAAGTGAAGTCTGTAAAATAAGTATTGCTGGTTGCCTTATCGCTTACGGTTGTGGTACTGTGAAATGCTCCATCGAGAATGATCAATCAGGGCGTCGACTGTTCAAGATTCGTTGGATTTCCAAATTCTCTATTTGATTGAATGTTTGTGTTCTGTACAATTATTCTGCTTTTTATTATACACATATTTGGCAATAGAGCAAACTTTTACAAAAAAATCAATTATGCGAATGTTGATATTAAAAAAATGATGAGGTATTATTGATATCATGCTTCATTAAGCGTAGTGAGAATTAAATATCAAATTTTGTGGCCACAAGGTGGAGGTTACAGGTTAACTATATGTAAGGTATGTGTCCTACCACGTAACTAAACATTGCTTTATACTTACATCAACCAACTAAGTCAGTTGAAGGTAAATCACTAATGATAATACTTTGTTCATTCCTCTTTCATAGGTAATTTATTAAGAGCTTTGTTATTAAGTTTTTCTTGATCAACACTTTTTGTGACACGTTAAATTTGCCATCTCTGTTTCCAAATTTACTAAACGTAGTACTTACGTTGAAACTTAACCCTGCGCTCTGCAATACAGCAAAAAATATTTTCCTGCCAATTAATAAATTAATATATCCTGATATTTTTATTTTGAGTAATAAACATAGATTAAGGACAAAGCGGCACATTATAAAATGTTTGAAAAAAGATATTTCTGGCGTCATTATTTGATGTGGTTAACATATTAGTCACTATATCGGTAAATTATTAGAAAAGGAGTGTTTCTAATAAATATTTTAAACAAATACATTATTCGCACTTCCGTGCTACTAGCAAAACATTCGTAAAGAAAATATTTACTAAAAAGATGCTACCTTTGGATCAATTCTGGTAGCTTTTACGTTGTTTACCGCACAGTTACGTCCAGGAAATTCATAGAAACACCACCGACATTGTGTGAAATGTTCTATCTTCCAGTGTTCGTGCAACAAGCAAGCGTACCAGAACGCAAAGGTGGTAGTCTTGTTAAAAGAGCTAGTTTTCCGTGCGAGGTTGACGAAAAACATTTCCTTCTCAACTCGCGCAATTCCATCGCTGGAAATACGCAAGCGGAGGCACATAGGTCCTTCCTGCTCTCGGTCACCCTCAGTCCTCGAAACAAGCGCCGCTCCGCCGCTGCCTCGTTAGGGAAACAAGCGAAGGCGCGCCCGCGTCGTCTTGCGTCACCCCGCCGCCCGACAGTCTATCACGACACCACTTTAACTTCTGATGGCACTTAAAGATGGCAGCTTCGCCGCCTATCGCTGGTGCTCTTGCGGCGCCAACAAAGACGGGGCAGATAGGTCGAGACAAAAGCGATGTTCTCCGCCAAGTAGATCGATCCTAATTAGAAGGCATCGCTGAAAAGGCCCTGGAAAGTTGTTCGCCTCGCGGCCTCTCCCCGCCCCGCCCCGCCCCGCCCCGCTCCGCCCTCCAGCGGGTTATCGTTCATCGAGCATTGCCGACCTCTTTTGTTTCCGCCGCGCCGTTCGCCTGGGTTTCCGCGATCGGACGTGCGGTTACGACTTGTAAACTGCGCGATAACAGTCAAAGGGCGTCCCAGTGCACTGTTGCCATGGCAGGCCGGCCCTACGGCTTCGGGCAGGAAATGAGGGCGGGAGAGGAGCGGCTCACCACAGTCCTGTGCTCGACAGACCTCACTGAACAACGTTTGGTGAATCACATGTCACGAACTCGGGTTGAGGATTAGGCACGTAAGAGAATATCATTTGTTAAAAGGACATATGAGACATTTTTTTTGAGATTTTCACGATTGTTCTGATTGTGAAACTTCATGACTACATGCATATTTCAGTGTCAGAAAGACAATTTTGGATTACAAATGTCTTAATAATCCCTCTCTACTCGTAACTTAACAGGACCAATATTGAGATTTCATGTAGATCACTCCCATATTCGTATTTCATCCGATTCCTATTCGAAAATTGTTTACATTAAATGTGCCATCTCAATTTTATAATATGACCTATAAATCACTAACTTTCTTTGGCAGAAAAGTCACAAAGGTTGCGTTTATTATTTTATTTCATGGATTTTGTCTATCGTCGAACTCTTTATTGTTGGAAATGCTTCTACGCAACAAAAATAAAAAAATATATATTACAATGCACCTCAATTTTTGTTAAAAGAATAACATCTACCTTTTAAATGCTCTCTACATTCAAAAGTTGGAACATTTTCAGATTCAACAGAAATAATCACTTTAAGTAAGAGAAATGGATTAAACGAACTGAAAACAAATACAAAAGAACAATAGAAATAGATTTATCTAACTTCCCAAAAGTTTGATGAGCCTAACATTTAGTTTTTCGCAGTGTATTTATCAGTTTTAAAGCGGTTTCTGAAACAAGCCACTCATTTTCCTTCAAAGTCATTCTTTTCTGAACGTTTTGTTTCAGGCAAAAGTCTGTTTCAATATAGATTTAGTTATAATTTTGAAACTGCGTAATTTAGGAGAAATGTATTAGTAGTTCCTAATTAATCCGATAATTCATTAAAGAATTTGCATTACGGAAAATTAATACCAATGACATGGAAAATGAATTAAGTATTTGACGTCAAATGATAAATAGTTTCTAACTAGATATGCGTACACGAAGGAGTTGTTGGAATTAATTCTCAAAGCAAACAAAGACACTTCGCTCTATCTTTAGAGTAAAACAAGATAAAATAGTTTGAGTATTGTATTCTCGAAATATGTGATGTTGAAACAAAAAATAATAATTGCAATAAATTACGAGTATATACAATTTGTAGTAATGGCTAAACATTTTGCAATTGCTAAACAAATGATAACTTGAAAAATTTGTCAAGTCTTAATGCATATATGCGTGTTTTATTTGCAAAATCGCGTATTTCTCAATACAGTAAGAGACATCTGCGAGAATGTTTGCTCCACTTGTGCTTATACACTATTACGGAATACGATAAATTATTCCCCCAAATGCCCACATTCCATGTTCGCCTCGGAAGAGTTCTTGAGAGGGCTGTTGGCGGAGAAGGAGCCAATGGAAATGGAGAGGCTTCGAGTCGCAACGCCAACGAGTTGCAAAGAGCCCTTCAACGTCGCCTGAGGAAGCGAAGCGAGGCGAGGCAAGGCGAGGCGCTTGTGCATGGAGTGAACTTCTTAGTGAAATGAATATCAAGATTCTTGACAGCTCTTTCCAGAGCCAAAATACAAATTTGATCGTTTAATTGCGAATTTCAACCCAGTACATTTTATTGAAGGTATTTAGTTATTCATTCAGTTTAATAAGTTTCTCATTTTCCTTAACCTACGTAACAACTTCCAAAAGTAACTAATCATTTAACGTTTTCCATTCGAAGCACTGAAACCCACCCTAGTGTAGGTCAAAAACCTCATCGCTCCGCAATAGTGCCGCCCCACACGCCTGAAAGGCAGCTACGAATGAAACGGATTCCGAAACTAAGTCAGTGCGTGTGCGCTACGCAGTGAGACTAGATAGCTGTTCTTGGTCTGTCACGCTGATGGAACTCTGGAAAAATTAAAATTTTGAATTCTGATCATTGTTATAATTTTTATGAAGTCTTTTGGTAATTCTTACTTCTTAATTCATAAATGATTAACGTGTGATTTCTTTATTTAAAAGCTACGAAAACGTCATATGCGTATGTGTCGAAATTTCATTTTTCGAGATTTGCCAGTGATCGATATTGTACCCAAGATTTTGAACCAAAAGTCTTTTGCAGAATTGTTTGGTTATTGAAAACCATAAAAATATGAACTTGAGCATTTCTGCTGGTATATGTATGGGCGTGCGACAAACATTTCTTGGCACGGCACATATATTTGAATGATTTTGTAAGGGTCACTATTTTTACTTTCACTTTATTAGCGTTTCGAAATTGAGCCGTATCTACACTTTAATTTCTAAATAGCACTGGATTTTTTAACATGAAGTTATTCAAGGTTAAATTTTAGGAAAACAAACTTATTTTCCGAACTTCGTGAGTCACAAGAATCATTTTAAGATATTTCTTGCAAAACATAATAAACTTCATCATTCGAAGTGTACCTGCGTGACATTAGATCCTCAATTGCCTTCATAATTTCACCACGAATCCAAATCAGTATGGATAACTTCCGTACCTAACCTCACAATGGCCCGGTGCACTGGACTGCACTGACGCGATCGTCATTGCAGTTTAGGGCGACCCCAGTACGCTCTAGTTCCGTGTCATTGTGCGAATTGAACATGCGCTTCTTTGCACTGGTCGCCCGAGTGGTCGAATGGAACACGAAAGCTGCCCTGAGTGCGCACTGGGTGCTGTGAATGGAAAACACTAATTGACTAAATTGAGGAGAAGAAATTTTCCAATCTTTTACTGAGCAATTGAGAATGTGGTTTTACAAAACGGTTTTTGTAAACTGATAGCGAGTGTAGGTATAAATGTCTATCATATGTTTTCATAATTGTTGCCGTCTACTATATTGAAATACAGAAAATAGAAGGGTGATCCTGGATGATGCAGTGCCTCTGGCCGTACGCTGAGAGACCGGATGAACAAGTAGAGAAGAAAGAGGATTGAGGCGTATTATTACGACTGAGCCCTGCTGTGTCATCCCATCAAAGAGAAGCTCAACTGAACGCGAAATAAATTAAAATTTTTTCTCTTTCCCCTGGGAGAGTCTGTGTTTAATAATTTCGTCTCGGTTTCTCTCTCTTTCTCTCAATTCGCTGTTCTTCTCTAATGGTCGCTGGTGTTTCATTGTGAGATCTTCAACATATTTATTCAAGCATATTGTTTTTCTAGAAATATATAATTGGAACATCCGACTTTTCCATTTTTTAGTGCAATAGGCAATGGAAAGGGTTATTTTCAGTCGGCTCAAATAATTAACGTGGAATATTTTTTTTATATCATCGAAACAAATTATTATAATACATATTCTAAATTCTTTCATTTCATTATTACAAGTGTTTTTATTATAAATTTGCTAATTTGCATTGCAACATTCAAACTGATATCTGATGCAAACACATTTTCCAATTTTTTTTTCATATTATTGCTCTATCTGATTTTGGAGTATTTGTGAGAAACCAAGATATGATTGCCTCGAAACAATATCAACAATAACATTTATTAAACTTTTAACTGCTTTAACTAGACGTTTACAGTATAAATGTAATGCATGCAATAATAACATCGACAGTATTGAATGTACAGTTTTAGGCTGTCTTCTTGATGGAATTGAGAGCAACAGAACCATGAGTTTGTGTAATAAAAATATGTTTGCCAAATTGCCACTGAAAACCACACTTTATTCTACACCACGCTTATTATCTTAAACATAGATTACAAAAAATGAATGTAATATTTGAGTTTTTATATCATTTTGTTTCGTGAATCACACGGTGTAGTTAAAATAATGTGCTTCATTTATTGTTTTATTAATAGTAATTATTCGGTGCACAAAGAACACGGTGATGTCCCGTTGAAGGGTCGTTTAGTCGGGCAACCTCGGCCTGCAGGCTGCCTGAGATTGAATTTTACTCTGCGTGTCGTGACGAACAATCATATTAGGTGACGAACACAAGTGCACTCGAATATGCAGCAAGTGTGCAGCGATGAGATAATGTGGATTGAGATTTTAGATTTAATCTCTTTTCTATAGTGTAGGGGGGAAAAGAATTAGAATCACCTCAACAATATGATCTCAAATTTTTGGTCTTATAACTCTGGACCACATCCATTTTGTAACTGATAATACAATAATATATCTTACTATTGTCAGTGTATTTGTGCAGAATTTGTAAACGACCATTTCCCCACAAGTTCAAATATTTTTTTACCTGTTCTATCACTTCTAGTTTTTATTTCGGCATACTCGTACTTCAGGGGAAATAATTATAGTTCTAGCTACACTAGTCAATATTGTTGCAAATTAATAGACAAAGGGTGATCAGCGCGGGGCTGGATAGCCGAGGTTGCTAAGGCTGGAGGAATGTAGCCTGCCTTGGCTTGAAGGGTTGCGGGTTCAAAGCCCGTTCCGAGCATGGATGTTTGTGTATGTTGTTACTATGTGTTCCCCACGTTGTTAATATGTGTTACCCCGAAGTTAAAAGTTACAGTGGTCGTTATATCACCGGGCAGTTGAAAAGCGACCTTAAAAAATTAAAAAATAATAAATGAAGATGGTCGGCGCGTTTCTTGTAAGTTTAGCGGCAACACGAGCTGTGTATTGAAAGAGGTTAAAAAGTGCGATTTAGAGTTATCAGAATTTGTGTTTTGAAATAAGCGGCGTGTTTTAAGGCACGATTTAAAGCACCATCTAAGAGACATTGTGTACACATAGTCATGGACTAATGAGCTCGATTACTAGGCCTTTGCTGATATATAGTTTAACTCTCATATACTTTTTTTTCTAGGGCTTTTATCCAGCCGACAGCCGGTGGCCCTTTACGTCCTGAAGGGACGCATATTCGTCCATACACTAGACAAACACTCTTGCGGGCTCATCCGATCTGGGGTCAGCAGAACGCGAGGCTCTCCGCGACAACACACACAAAGTTAACGGACAAACAGCCATGCCCAAGGCGGGACTCGAACCCGCGACCATTCGGACCGAAGCCCTGAGTCGGTACTCGCTCTTAGCCACCTCGGCCATCCAGGTCGGCACTCCCATATACTTACGGGAAATATTTCTCAATGTTACCGGCGGGAAACTTAATGCTGTTATTTTCTCAAATAAGAAACTTTCTCCATGATTCATATTTTTGAAACAAGAATGAACAATGTGGAACTAGCAGAATGAAATTCATTTTCAGGTACATGTGATGTTTTCCTGGTAGTAAAAATAAACTCAATTATGAGAAATTGATTCGTAATTTTGTAAAAGTGAAAAATTGGTTACAAAGCTTTTGTCGGCCGTTTAAAGTATAGAGTTGAATATCCTGGATTTTCATTTTGACTTTTTTCTAGATATAAATTTCCCTTTCCCTTTTTGAGTAACATAAGTGACAAATCTAGAGAGAGAAAGCTTTCATCAGGAAATTGTCTAAATGGAAGGACGATATCAAGGCAATGGGGATACTTCAGTATTGGCTGACCTTTGAGAATTCCTTTGCGGGGAAACTCGCAGATAAACGTGCAAAAAGCAATCTACTAGTGTTACAAAGTGAACATATTTCACATACTCTGTACAGATACAGAAAATTTCTATCACGTCTCATTTATTAGTTACAGAATTACAGCCAAAATACAGATTCTATATTACTCTATTACTTACTACATAGCATAATTTTGTATACCATGGTTCAGAAATGGTTTTAAGGATTCTAGAAAT
>BLKR01016349.1:0-30364 GCA_011170035.1 Teleogryllus occipitalis | reverse complement strand
AAACGATTAAATTCGATAGAAAAGTTAAATCCCAATTATAATTGATTTTGCTGCATAACTGTTTCTATACAATCTCAGTATAGGCTCTATACAATGAGACTATACTGAGCATCAAAAGTTCATTAATTTTAACAGTGATATTTAATATATATTTATCATTTATACTGTATAATTCTAAACAACCTGTAACGAATATTTTACTGCAGCTTCCGGGTCAATGACCCACATCTCGAACAGGTTTTTCGTCGTTTCCCTGATCCTTTGAGTAAATGCTGAGATGGTCCGTTGTTTTGCTTGTGGACGTAAATGTAACTTCAATATCTGTGCACGTCTTCTAGAATTCAGTGGGAAATATATTATTCAAATTATCGTTCTCCATGATGTTGTTGAAGGAAGTATTATTCCTTGACGAAAGACATGGTGAGGGATAAGAGCCCAACTTTATTGCTAACGTACCCTTGAAATTTGATTTTATAACATTGGAGCGAATATTTTTTTAAGAATCCTTGCAAAAATTTTCTTTGTGTATTTAAATTTCAAGTAGTATATGACTTGGGGTCGGTATCACAGAATTTTGAAAATGTACAGAATTCACTTCTTCGCGTAGCACGTCACTCACAGTTTTTAACTGTTTCCCACGAGGTCACTACATCGACGGCGCAGTAGATGGAGGCAGGTCGCGAAGTTATGCAAGTACGGGGAAGCATTGAACAGAATGCCGAAGCCGGGAATAACGCGGTAGTTAGAAAGTCTGAACGCAGTAGCAAGCTGAAATCATGCTGAGGATGTTTCGTATCGCATGATAGGAAGGTGTGTAGATTTTTCAAATGCAAATTCTTCAGATGCGATAAAGTGGGACACATACAATCGGTGTGCACAACCAAGGTGAATACTAGAGCACGTAAATCAGAAGCGATGGATTGTAATGAAGTATGCCAGATTAATGAAGCATTAAACGGTAGTGAAGATAGTAGGATTAGTACAAGTCTGGTGATTAACAAGACAGCGGAGGAATTTCAGATAGATACCGGGTCACCCGTGACGCTTATGAATGTAGTAACCTATCAGAGGATTGGTACGCCGAAAATCTCTAAAGCAGCGTAACATCTTAGAACGTTCGAAAAAAGCCGATATCATTAAGAGATGTAATAGAGGTAGCGGCAACTTACACTATGTGATCAAAAGTGTCCGGACCCCCCCCAAAAAAAAATACGTGTTTCATCCTAGATGCATTGTGCTGCCACGTACCGTCAGGTATGCATTCTCCGCGACCCCAGTAGTCTTTATACATTATGCAACACCAGAATGGGATGCTCCGTGGAACTCACTGACTTCGCACGTGGTCAGGTGATTGGGTGTCACTTGTGTCAGAAGTCTGTACGCGAGATTTCCACTCTCCTAAACATCCCTAGGTCTACTGTTTCTGATGTGATAGTGAAGTGGAAACGTGAAGGGACATGTACAGCACAAAAGCGTACAGGCCGAACTTGTCTGTTAACTTACAGAGACCGCCCATATTTGAAGAGGGTCATAAAAAGTAAATAGTAACATCTATCCAGATCACACAGGAATTCCAAACTGCATCAGGATCCACTCCAAGTACTATGACAGTAAGGCGTGAAGTGAAAAACCTTGGATTCCATGGTCGAGCGGCTTCTCATAAGCCACAACACGCACGAAAATGCCAAACGGCGCCTCGCTTGGTGTAACATTACACGACTGAACAGTGTAGAAATGTGTGGAGTGGCGATCCTATGGCAGGGCGTGGATATGGCGGACGCCCGGTGAACGTCATCTGCAAGCGTGTGTAGTGACAACAGTGAAATTCAGAGGTGGTGGTGTCATGGTGTGGACGTGCTTTTCCTGGAGGGGACTTGGGCCCCTCGTTGTGCGTGGCACTATCACAGCGCAGGCCTACATTGATATTGTAAGCTTTTCTTGCTTCCCACTGTTGAAGAGCACTTCGGGGATGGCGATTGCATCTTTCAACACGATCGAGCACCTGTTCATACTGCACGGGCTGTGGCGGAGTCGTTCCATGACAATAACATCCCTGTAATGGACTGGCCTGCACAGAGTCCCGACTTGAATCCTATAGAACACCATTGGTATGTCTTGGAACGCCGACTTCGTGCCAAGCCTCGCCAACCGATATCGATACCTCTCCTCAGTACGGCACTCCGTGAAGAATGGGCGGCCATTCTCCAAGAAATCTTCTAGCACCTGATTGAAAGTATGCCTGCGAGAGTGAACGCTGTCATCAAGGCTAAGGGTGGGCCAACACCATATTGACTTCCAGCATTACCGATGGATGGCGCCACGAACTTGTACGTCCATTTCAGCCAGGAGTCCGGATGCTTTTGAACGCATAGTGAATAAAGGAGTAGTGAGTAAAATCAGATATGAGTTGTAAATAGGTACGACACAACTAACATCCTAGGATTAGATAATTCAATGAATTCGGTTTCAAGATACAAGATCAGGTGAACACGTTATCAGAAGAGGTACCTTTCAGCAAGATCGAGGAATTAACTGAAAAGCATGCCGATCTTTTCGCACCCTGACAAGGGAAAGCGGCAAAATTTGAGGCGCACGTGCACCTGAAACTGGAAGCGCGCCCAAAGTTCTGCAAGGCGCGGGCAGTTCCGTTGGCACTCGGAAAGGAGGTCAATTGGCAGCCTAAGAAAATGGTAGATGATGCGATAGTAACACCGATGGGCTTGTGATTGGGTGACACCATTAGTACTCGTTAACAAGCCAGACAGAAGCATCAGTTTGTGTGGAGACTTTAAGAATGCCCAACTGCTATATTGAGAAGTACTCAGTACCAAAGCCAGATGATTTATTTCATAAGTTTTCGGGTGGGAAGTATTTCTCTAAGATAGATCTAAAAGAAGCGTATTTACAGCTGCCCCTGGATGAAGAGTCAAAGAAGTGCTTAACAGTAAACACACCAATTGGGTTGTTACAGTACCAGCGGTTGCCGTTTGGTGTGGCGTCAGCGGTAGCAATTTTTCAACACTACATCGAGCAGGTAATAGCCCAGGACCGAGGATGTGTTAGCTACCTCGACGACATAGTCGTAACAAGTGCTTCAAACGAAGAACACTTGCAGAATCTGGAGCACTTGTTATGTAAGTTACAGCAGGAAGGCTTGAAGGCGAAAGTGTAGAAGTGTGATTTTTTTAAGAAGCAGATAAAATACCTCGGACACGTGATAGATAGCGAAGGAGTGAGACCTACAGCAGAAAATGTCCAAGCAATCACGCAGCTACCAGCTCCAGTCAACATTAAGCATCAGCAGTCATTCATGGTTTTCAGAGAGGTGGTCTCTCTTTCGCCACAGAATCAGCAACCGGCCAAGCAAGTAGCAGAATCACGGAGGCGGTGTGCCAGCAGCGGCAAGCAGATCCGCGGCTAATAGGACGGGCCCGACTCCACAACAGCGACAGCGAGATGAGCGAAGCAGCCGTTGCTAGACGACAGCGACAGCCAAAGTCAGGGGGCGGCCGAAGGGCGCAGCGGAAGGCAGCGCCCAGGCGCCGCAGTGCAGAAGCGCCTCGCCCCTTACGCCCACTATTAGGCGGGGAGGGTGTGCGGGCACTTCAGAAAACTCGCCGGCGGCGTCACGGGCGCTACAAAGTATCCCGGACCGCCGCCAGGGGGAAGCTGGAGCGTGCCCCTTCGCCACGATGGAGCGACCGGGCAACTGGGAGACAATGCAGCTACCCCTCCCCGCCCGGGAGGCATATAAGCAAACTGCACATGTATTCGGCACCGGATTTCCCTGGTTGGTTAGCGGAGCGCGAAACCGCGCGAAATTCGTGTGTTCTCCATCCACGCATCCCTGCACAGTCACAGCGAGCGGCCGTGGACGTGAACTCTGCTACTGTGTTCGTGGACGAAGCGATCAAATCTGTGTTTTCCTCTGAAATCAGCTGTAATATTAGTCATTTCCATTTTGGGAACTAACGATCCAACGTATTTTGTCAGTAAGTACTTAAACTTATATTTTGGTTTTATATGAATAAATGCGATGTAGGAAACGAAATATTTCTTTCCAAGCGAATTACAGTTATGAAGTTGTAAAGGATAATGACGAAGAAACTCATAAGAAGTGCAATCGAAGACATTAACAATTGGGTAGAGGAATGCGCGAAGATCATCCACACGAAATGAAATGTTAGATCATGAAAACGATTTGTGTGTTCATAAGTTGACAGAAATACGCCTTATATTTTTATTTTATTATATTGAATATTGTCCTGTATGTCATCACAGTACATACAGAAAAGTAGTAGAATACAAAAAAATAGAACTTTCTAAAAATGCTGGCTGCCAAGCTACGTTATCTGTAAAAATAAAACTTAATACTGCATACGCAAGAACAAAAGATGCCTTTATTAAGGTACGTAGAGTTTCCGATTTGTTTACATTGTTTTTAAATTCGTTTACAGACGTCTTGGTAGTGCTTCACAAAACTTTGCCACGTACATTATTTGTGAAGACGTGAGCATCAATTTCGACTAATAATAGTTGTTCTAAAACTGATATCCTCCATTCTCCATGGAACCATGAATGGTTCAATTAATTAAAAATTGGGGCTACTTGTGATTGTTGTCGTTGTTTGCGCCGTCCCGTAGAGGAATTGAATTTAGTTTTTCTGAAACTTGGTGAGGTAGTTTAGGCACACAGCATTCTCGGAATCAAACCGCGTACAAGTTTACACCCACTGTATTCGTAGAAATGTCTCCCACGTAAAGAAGCGCAATCACGCGTTTAGGATCGCAAACATCCTGCGTATCAATTAACTCTTTGAGCTAATCAAAGAATGAAACAGTGAGTACGACGGTCCATTTATATATCTCACAATACCATTCGTGTTTTTTTTTCGGTCCAGTGTAAGAAAATTGAGTTTACAAAAATTTATCTATCTCCTAGCCCTCCCTCCTATCTATCTCAACCCCTTAAGAAATACAAAATTGACGTATAAAACATCCAACAAATTTTTCCTTCAAAAACCCTACTGTGGCAATTATGGAATACATATAAATAATGAAGTTCTAGTAGTAATAGTAAAGTAGAAATAATAAATTCAAGTTGTATATGATTTAATGTAGAGATCACAGACTTTTGAAAACGTGCACAGAAGTCACTTCTCCCCATAGCCCGTCATACTCAGTTTTAACTGTTTTTGACGTAAAATAAATAAATAAAATAAAAAGATGGGAATCATATGTAAATATCCAAAATTTAGAAGGAATCTACAAAAATTTAAAAAATGGTTAATTGTAAAATTTAGGTATCTATTAGTTAAACAATTAATAATTAACTATTCACATTTTAATAATGCACTTATGGCTTCTTATAACATATAATCAGAAACTTGAGAATGCTATTTTAATTACTGTAATTTATAATCTGTAATACAATTAATTTTAATGTTAAAAATTAAACATATACATAAATTAATATAATTTTACATTATATTCTTAGACATACGGAATTGTCCTTTGTCATAATGACATGCACAATCAATGATGAAAAAGGAATGGGTTTCCATTTAATGCAATCATTAGGAAAGTCAAAAGAGACATAAGTTTCGGAATAATAATAGTAATAATAATAATATTGTAAATATTTTTGAAATACGTACAATTTAGAAAATTTAACATGGTTTATTGTCGTAATGTAATTTATTGATAATCAGTAGTATATCCGAAAGGGTTAACACATTAAATTGATAGCATCCCTTGAAATTGTCAAAAATTTTCATTTTAACGAGTAAATAACTTGTTATTTTCAGAAAGGATTGTGCAAGGTTATAACAATAAAGAAAAGTCATAACCACAATGTAAGAACTGCTGAAACACTGTGGTTCCAGCCAGACGATAAGGCTACAATGGAAGCATTCCTTCAATATTTTAAAATGGGAATGAGTATTGCAGTATCATGCAAATATCACCAGACCCTTGTTGAATTAGATAAAGATATTTGTGAAGTTTATGCCAGTGGTCGTACAAATCCAACAGAAAGAACTGTGCGCTAGTAGCATGATCATAACTAGGACCTAGGTCAGGTCGAGTCTCATAGTTAGTCATTCTGTATCATATTTACATTATCATCTTTTTTACTGGTTTTTGGTTTGTTTTTGCTAGTGTTCACAATGTAATGTAATTCATTAATTTCAATATTATGAAATACATGATCAATCATTTATAGTTGCATTTTCATGTAAATGTGCAGATTTTAAAGATTTCAAACACTAAAACCATTATAAAAATATATCCTCAATAAATGTGTTCAAATTAATTTAGATGCTATTGAAAAATCTTAAAAATGAGTTCTTGGAAAACATTATTGAGAAATTTGTAAACCCTTGATATTACAACCTATTTACCCTCCTGAAATAAATCTCATTACTCTAATAATATAAAAATGTATATAAAATGTGAATTTTAGTAGATATTTGAATAAAATTCTCAATAAGCAATCTAAGTTAATTTTATTTTAATTTTGCTCAAAATTGGAAATAATACTGAGAAAACTTTGTTTCCATGAACCCATTCAGCCTCCTTTGATTTTACCACATTTTCGTTCCTCTTAAATTAAACATTTTTTTAATGACCCATTACAAATATTCAGACATGAACAGAAAAAAATCATTGATTCACCTACGTGTCAATGAACCATTATATATGTATTAATAGGAACAAAATTAAATAAAACAATAAAATATGAACACGGAATAAAACATAAGTATAAATAGTAATAAAATAAAAAGTATATACGCAGTTTCCAAAATGACAAAACGGCGCTTAAAATGAATCTTCAACTTCTTAAAAAGAGAACGTACGTATTTCGCGCGGCTTCGCGCTCCACGCCCGCTAGCCAATCAAGGAAGACCGGTGCCGAATACATGTGCGACCGGGAGGGGGCACCGAGCGAAGGGCCGTAGCGCGGGCGGCCTGGCCACTTGAGATTTGGAACTAGCAGCGAACTATTGGTGGTAAACTACTCGTACGTAAACGTGCTCGTGCCTGGACTCTCTTGTGATTTTTGGTTATTGTTACTACTTACGACAACTTGGCTTGTGCACCTTTCTACTGGCGATTGAGACCCTGACATTGTATGAGGCTTATTCTGTGGTATTTTGGAATGGAAATAAATTGTTGTTTTAGGATTTGTGTCCTGCGTTTCATTTAGTATACAACATAAAATAAATAGAATTCGATTTTCGTATAAAATTTATAATAAAAAACGCACTTGAAAAACAATCGTTCACGATGCTTCCACAGATGTAACTAGTGGTGCTACAGAGTGGCATAGACTTTCTCGTACTAGTTTCCTAATTTGTTTCGTCTGGTTTTCGGTTTTGTCACCATCTCTCCTCCCGGCTAGTTCTTATCGCCATCAAAAATAATTTGTCGCAATTTATTAATTTTTCGGTTTCCGAATTGCAGAATATAACTTGTGGTGCTACAACAGAACATTTTTGTGCTTAATATATAACTCAAATAATTTTCGAAAACTAGAGAGTTGAACGAAAATGGGCCGTTTGCTCTATCCGAGGAAAAAATTAAAAGAAAATTTTGGAGCGGGATTTGAGAACAAAAATTTAAATTTGCCTTTACTTCAAGTACTACTTCAACCACTTTGAAGGTAATAGAAGTAATGGTAAAATGAATCCAACTGATGCATATGAAAAAATCACTACATAAGTAATACACTATGACGACACTTAAAACCAGAACACGAATATATATTGTAACTGACACACACACTTATACGAAATATTTTTTCAATATTCCACAGATAATAGCTCTCAGTTTAGACTGTATCAACACATTGTTTAATAACAACGTTATTGTCATGGCAACCGTTCTATCCCTAAATCTAGGCGAGCGAACGCAGAAAAATCACAATTGCGGTAATATTTACAATACATCGATAAAATGTTACAAAACAAAATTTTTAGAAATTTTTTCATTTCACACGATGATTTATTTTTCGTTTTTCTGCAATATATACTTTTATCCTATTTATGATTTTAAAACACCTACATTTTTCAGCATTATTTTCTTTTTGGTGCCCCAAATATCTTGGCCAAAATCAAGCTTTTGGAATATCGGAGAGAATTGAACTCTTTTCCATTGGGGAGAATTTCGCTGAAAACTTTTCCATTGGTTTGGAGAAAATTTGGTTCAAACATTTCCGAAAATTCGTCAATACAGTTCAATTATACTCAACGATTATAGAGAACTTGCAGACATTTCAAAAAACCATCATTAGAGATAATTTGAAGCACATGTGTTAAGAAACGCATTGAACAATGAAATACACCTGTAATGTAAATTTTAACGACGGGACAGACAAGTAAAAAAACTACGTTCCTGTAATATTTGAAAAAACAAAAGAATAGAGTAACATAGCGTTTATATCATCGTATAGGGTACATTTAGCACTACTCCCTCCAAAAATTTAAAGAAAAAATTTGGAGCCGTTTTTAAGAAAATCTTCTTTTTGTTATTTTTTAAATTGCAATTATTGCGCGTAATATTGCTCGAAATTTACTAAAATTTTCAAAAAAATGTAAATGACGTCAATGAAAGAACTACGTATGGACAACAAATTTCAATTGAAGGAAAAATCTCTGTCTTCAATTTTATAGTAGTAGAAAGACGCCGAAAAAAAAACTTTTGCAATTTTCGAAAATTCAAAGTTAACCGTGAAAATGTGACCTAAGCCATCTTTATAAGTGTATTTTACTCTGTTCTTACGAGAAATTTAAAGAACAAATTTGGAGCCATTTTTGAGAAAAGTTTGAAAATGTATGGAGGGTAAAATACCCTCAAATTTCAAAGTCTCAACTAGATCCAGATAGGGGTTCTTCAATTTGGAGAAGATCGTATGAATGGTTTGGAGCAAAACGTATGAATGGGTCGAAAGAATGGTTTAGGCTGTTATATTTGGAAGTTGGCGAAATACATAGGCAAGAAAAACTAAACGGTCGCCAGCTGCTGAGGGCAGCACGAACTAAAGATTAATGATTATTCTCGCCAATAAGCGAGGTGACCATGCATTAGCCCAAGGAGAAATTTATCGGAGCTAACACAGAGAACTCCTAGCTATTGGATTCGAGAAGATTGTCGTCGCATTCGAAAATATTCGAAAGGACGCACCAGATTCGAAATTAACGGGATCTTTAACTTTAAAGGATCTCGGAAATGGAGATGTAACTATCCAAAATAACCATGAACACAATTTATTATAGCGAAACTTGCAAACAATGGTCCTTTTAGGATAAGACAATTTAACAAATTGCAAAAGGACAATGCAGAACTACAAAACATACAAAATTGACAGGCAAATTGCCTCTATACAAAAAACCTGTAGGAAAAGAGAAAAGACGCTTCAATTAGCGCGTCTAGACCAATGAAGAATTACAATGTACCTGATTTACCTAAAAAATGCCCGCTTTAGGGCGAGGAAACCCAACATTCAATACAAATTTGCCAAGGATGGCCAACTAGTCATCCTTCATTACAAAAGGAACATTTATTGCATACAGAATTACGAGCGAGACCATACCAAACAGTGTGAGTGCTTAGCTACAAAATATATAAAATCGGATCTTTACCAATCCCATACTATTACCAATTTTTCGACAATTTCAAGTTTGAAGCAAGCGTATTGTTGAACAAGGCTAGGCGGTCGTGGCCCAGACGGATGCCGGTGGCCTTTCCACATCGGCGCCTTGGTGCCAGACTCCAATCTGCCTCTTGCCCGAGCGACGAGGAAGTCGCTCGCGGGGCGAAACACGAACTCAGCAACAATGGACCACAGCCTTTGCTGTACGGGCCCAGCTGAGCTCTCGAACTAAGCTCCCGAAATACAAAACGGCCGAGTGCCGAGATGCTTACAATTGGAGCACGAAAGCTGGAACATTAACAACAACAATATCATAAACAATGGTAAAACTGGACCTCCCCGACATTTGGAGACCAGCATACACTCCAGCTGCGAAACAACATAAACAACAAATTGACAACACTTGCTTCATAACAACAATAAAGAATCATTAACCATTAAGTTAGATTTACAAGATCCAATTTCATATCAAAATTAACATTCACACGTAAAAATCTAAACTAAGCACTCACACTATCTATATATTTAAAAAAATAAGGTATTCTCCCATAGCTTCGTTTAGAGCTTCTACTGAACCGATTGTAGTATTTTTCCTTTAAATGAAAGAATATGATCCCTAGATGTGTTATCAGATATTGTTTGTGTTGATTCACCAACATTTACGTTGTAAATTAATTAATTAAATCTTTCTTTAATTGTACGCTTATCAATACTCAATTGTTTTCTCCCAAAGGGTGGCTGTTTTAAAATTGATATACATGAGTCGATAGATTGAGTCCCCGCCGCTTCATGGAGGCGCTGCTTGATGTTTTGTTTTGATTGTTGAGATTTGTTCACAATTTGTCAAGGTTTTGTTTCAGTGTAATAATTGCATTGTGGTGATGACAATTTGCATGTATTTCCTTTTTTAGTGTATTTTGTAGAGAACATTCGGACAGTGGATTTTGTTCGGTTGTACTGTAGTAGTGAAGTTGTTCACAGGTTATGTCGAATTCCGAATCGTTGCCCACGCGCCCCAAAAGACGCAAACGTAGTACATTGACTGAGAGCAGGGAAAGAGAAAGTCAGCGTATGTGTCGTGATAGTGAGGTCATTTCGTTTTCTGTTGGGTCATTGTCTATGAAATTTCAGTCTTGTTCTACTTTGTACTTCCCATGTGAGATAAATTCTGTAAACGAGTTTACTCTGTGTTGCTAAAATGGGAAAATAAGTTTACCTTCGAGCAGTATGCCAGAAGAAATCAAACAGTTGTTTATAGGAGATTATGACACATCAAAAAACTATAAAAATAATATCCGTCAGTATAATAGTGCTCTTTCTTTTGTGTAATTTAGTGCCGATATTGCATTACAACCTGGTCATGGGCCATACGTGTTCAAAATTTTGGGAACTCATCACAGAATATTTTCGTTATACCCTGAAGATTCAAACAATGCAACATATTGTGAACATTAATCTGGGCACAGTATTTTACATTTATCTCAGATCACACCGTCAAATTTTGACGGGTTCTCACTAGTATACATTTAAAACAATAACGGCTTGACCAGAGCCGGGCCTTTTCGCCTTCACAAAGCCATCTAAATTTGATCGAGTGGCGGCACAACAAAAAACCAGATGCACTGGGAGACCCATTCATAAACTTAAATGGCCTGTGAAAAACACTTGTAACAAAAATAAAAAATGGCACGAATGCAACAGCCAAAATTCCAGTTTAAAACTACGGCGAAAAGGCAGTGTGCGAGCGAGGCGCACGTCTTTTATACTATCCAGAGAAGGGGTGTGCACTCGGTAGTATAGGGGGGGGGGGGTAGTGGGGAAATATCGATATTGAGCATTTGTTGCAAGGGCTTTGATCAAAGCAATTACATCTCAACGCCTGCAGGTTATGCAACCTGTAAGCCATCTATACGAAGGTGGCGGCCTCTATCAGAGAGACTAGGATTCATACCAATTATTTTCTGTTTTACTATAAAAACTCTAATAATGGAGCTAGATGAGCAAGCAAGGCGCCCATTCAATCATAAATTTACTCTAATTTCCAGATTTTGTTAGTAGAACTGTCCAAAATCAATTGTTTGCTTACAATTAACAAATACCTGTTTTGAAAGCAATAAAATATTTTCCACAAAATGCTAATTTTTTCTTACAGACTATCTATCCAAACAATTAGCTCTTGTTAACAAATTTTCAGGTATTTGGAACCTTCTCATGGCCATGAGATCACACACAGGATTTTAGAATTTACCAATTTTGAGATATTAAACATTAAAAAATTACCCTTTCTTAAGCATCATTAATCTAATTTACATAAGATCAGCTTACAACCTAGGGGTGTGAGATCTTCTCAGTTGACTTCTCGGGTGATCGTTGGCTTCTTGATGGCACAAAACACAAAGTTGATCGGTTCTTAAATTTCAAATTTAACATAGGCGCTAGGAGTGTTCACAGACGGACGCACGTTTTGCTTCGAATTGGTTTTTCGGCATCAAGGACCCACAACACAGGTATTCTGGCTACACCACGTGTTAGAGGATTTTTTTCTCTCCATTTAGCAACTGGTTTTATGCGCTTTTTCGTCACCAGAGCCCGGCAATGAATTTCTTTCGCCGAAAATCCGCCGTTTTGTCAGGCAGCATTACATAACTTAATCTATACTACGTGTATTACTCTATATATACGTATGTACGAGACAGTAAAATGCGAAAGGAAAAAACTATGATCTTGTGCATATTGGCCTGATAGGTCTTTGAGGGATACCTTCGACTCACTCTTCCACCTTCACCGAGACGCAATATGATAACTCCTCAAAGATTCTAGTGAAAATAGTATTGTACGGGAAATTCGAAAATTTGCCAATACTAATATTTTTAAAAAAAATGTTAATGACAGTTTTTTAAAGAACTTACTTTTAGAACAGATTTTATTTAAAAAAATCTCTATCAACTGTAATGTACTTTTCTAATGTTAATTTTTTGTTGTTTGCAATTTTCTAAAATACTGATAATTTGCCGAAAATGTGATCATCAGGACCACTTCCTTTTACTGTTCTTTGGTACATGCGAGGAAAAAGAATAAGAGCCATTTTTGAGAAATTATTTAAAAAGATCCTGTGTTTCACACAATATTTCGCACACTACTCACATCTTTGAAAAATTGTATGTACACGACCTTATTTCAATACCTGTTTGGATGAACAGATTTCAGTGAAGTAAAATTTTCTATCTTAAGTATTTTAGATAGGCGTCGACAAAATTTTAAATTTTGCAATTTTTGAAAATCTAGATGAACGAAAATGACATACACTGGTTTTTTAAATGTGTTTTTCTTTATCTGAGGAAAATGTTTAAAAAAATGTGATTTTCGTTCTAGAAGTGAAAATATCAATAAGGCTGAAAATGTAAAGAAGTGGAATTTAGAAAGGAGTGTGGTTCGTTGTTTTAAGTCAGTTTTATGCAATGTAAAAATATTGATTTTTGGGGTCCCCATTCGGGGAAACTGGTAGAGAGTGGAGACGTCTACATTGAAAATACATTTTATATGGTAAGAGAAGTATTCCCTTTTTGTGAGTAATAAATTTACATTTTCTCCGTTTAACTTTTCAAGGTCATGAATGTGGAAGACAAGTAATTTGAAAAAAAAATGTTCTTGATTGCCTTGGAAATGGGGAAAATTTGAAATATGATGAAGCACGAACTGACGATGAAATATTTAAAGGAGATGAGGTTGACCTTCTGAATGAAGATCTAAATGAAGGTAGCAATTGCAATTCGTTTTATGATGAATTCTTTTTTTCCTCTTTGAAGTACATTGGACACGTATTGTGAGAGCAATCAGATTACTTTTATCGATAAAAGCTTTAATTTATTTCATGTTTCTAAATAATTTTATCTTGTATTTTCTATAAAGTTTTGATATTTCCTCTAATATTGATGGTGTTTACAGATTTTCTGCAAAATAAGATTACCCGACTTCTCTGTAGGTCAATAATAAGTGTATTTGTACAATTTTGGCATAGAATGATTCTATCTAGTCTTCTTTTTTTAAAGAAGAGACTATGCAACCTTTGACTACCCGTGTCCTTGTTTGGAGACATTCCATATCTCAAACACTAACCAATCAAAAATTCAAAAAAAAAAAAAAATTAAATTGATATTGTGAACAATATATTCACATCTAGCAATTTTCAGGATTTTCTGCTGAAGGAAAAAAAAGTTGATAGCGATAGGGCGGCGCCCTCCCTTGAAGATACACTTCGGGGAAGGTTTAAAGCAGAAAGTATTAAACTTGCAATAAATGGACTCGTTTAATGTGTGCATACCACCAGCGCAATGTTGAGGACGGATCTGGTTTTATGTGTCCGCTTAAGCGAAAGATAATTTCTTTAGAATGTGGCAGCGTCGACTATCGCGAGTTCGGACGTAGCTGGTGCCAGCGAGGCAATGGAAGCTTGAGGAAGAGTATAGGTGCTAGGATTTGGGTGGGGGCAGCGTGCTGCTAATAGGGTTTTGTTCGGCAGAGACCGCGTCTATTCACTAAGCCAGTGTAAGAATATGCTCGCCATCGTCGCAGGGGCATCGGTCAGCTTGGGCTTGCCGTTGTCGGCTCCCCGCCGCACAGGAGCGTGCGACGGGTTGTCTACCCCAGCAGCTCCAAGGATTTAAGATACAGCGGCCACGATGCACAAATTACATTAAATGCGAACATTGTCACAATACACGTATGAGTATATTGTTTACTTGTTTAATACAATACACGTATGAGTAGATTGTTTTCTTTAGATTGTTCAAAAAAGTTATTCATAGACTACCTGCTACTGGTATCATGGGGCGCATTTTATACTACTGTTGATGATTGAGATAAATGATAAATAAAATTGATTTTTTCACATTCTCATTTCACTTTAACACGTGCTTTCTTCTTAAAAAAAGATAATTAAACATTTCACCGAAAAACAATTCTTGGATAACACGAGGGATTAGAATATCATGTAAAAACAAAGGTTTGTCATTTCTAAGCATTATAACGTCTCTCAGTATTTCCTCTACTTCTAAAAGAAGAACTCATTGTTGAAAAGAGTCATAAGGCAGGCTAAAATCATGAAACACGATCAGAATATTTTGAACTCAAATAACAACAAAAGCAATGTGGAATATAGAAAATTATACGACCACATATACTAGAAACTTGGCAGAGAAGGTTGTTTGAAAATATAAGATAAAGAAGTAAACGATCTGGCAATAGTGGCTAGTCTCTTCAACAATATTAGTCTAGTAGACAAGTACTGAAAAAGGGGGAGTTACCCGGAAAAAGGTCATAAAACCTTTTGGGTATGTTATATGTACCCAGGCATTAGTTAAATCACAAAGTTTTCGACCTCGCAGACCCTGTGCTAACGCCGGGAGACCCGAAAATCCGATATTTTTGTGACTTGTTTGGTTTTTTTTTCTAAAGCTTTTTAACCCTAAGTCCTATAGAAAAATGATTCAAATAACACTTAAAGAAGATAACATTTCCTTGAATATTTTTACATAAGACATTTTTTCAAACCGATTACCAAGCGAGCTACAGCTTTAAAAAAAATCAACTATTTTTCACTTTTCAAAAATGAGTGCAAACATACACGTTTGTAATATTATAATCAACCTTTAATTCATATAATTATGTAATTTATTACTATTATTTATCTCTCCGTCGGTGAACACATTGCCTCGTGAATGTATCTAATACCGAAAATATTAATATATAAAATGATTGATGTATTTGTATATTTGTGTGTTCATGTTCAGACGTAACTCTTCCACGCGGAAACGACATTTTAGCAAATCTTACTAAACAGTATTACTGGGAAATTACAACGGGAAAAGTTATACATTGGAGGTAAGACACCCACAGAAATATGGGTGGCAAGGGAGTGATATTTACAAACTCAATCACCGCAATGCACATTCCGCGTGTAATGTGCACTGAGCGAGCTCAGAGAGAGTGACGGGTAGAGCTATATTTTATTTGTAGCGTTTTTGTACACTAAGTAAATGTTTGTTTATACCAGTTTTATTGAAGTAGATTTTAGCTTTGTCGTTCAGAAATAATAACATAGTGTTTACTTTGTTAATTTTACAGCTGTCCTAACGTTCGTTGTAGCCTGTACATTAGAGTCGTACATTGTCGCCATGTTTGGAGCTATAAGGGGAAAAATATTTTAAATACCATCAAAAGATGCTAAAATGTGGGATTGTCGTGAAAAACAAAAGATTCCAGGCTTCACAATCCATCGTAAAAATTGTCTTTCAACAATAACCATAATGATTGGAGCAATTTACTGTTAATAGAGCTTGGAAGAAAAGTCACGACGGTAAATACTGCAATATACTGCTACAGTCTGGGAGTGGTAGATCATACATGAAATCGTGAATCTACTGATTTTCCTAACATAACTATCTTCTTATCTCATACATTTATTTCGAGAAGGGACAAGTCACATTCATCAAAATCATTGAACATATCACCATCGAAACCATCATCCTAGGACGTATGGTTTTTCCCTCATGCTTTTAGTTGGATGTGATACATTCACCCAGTATAGGCAATAGAAGGAAATATTCTGCAGTGGGTATTGGAAACTGATTTACCTGAAATATTCTGTGTAATCAAACTGAAGCAACAGCTGAACATATTTCTGAAGCAATGGAATATTTTTGTCGATTTGGTCGACGGTAAAGAGATGAAGCAAATAAGTTGCACGTGTGTGTTCTCACTCGAACTCCGTAAGTAGCATACGGCATGCTTCCTTATGCAAAATTCTCTTCAATGCCACAGCGAGCATTGCAATTCATCTCAATGTCTCACAGCGAGCATTACTTGTGCCAAGTGGAGTGTATTATAAATTTACTCCAATTACCCAATAACTGTGCATTGTATATTTGTGCCTGTGACTTTTATGTGCTCAAGAATAAATGTATGGTTCAAATACGTGTCTGCATCTGATGTAGAACTTGAGACAGCCCTGGACCATGCACTCCGTGAATACGGCCCCCGTGAGCTATTTTAGGGCTTCAGACTGTTTTACATGAACCATACCGTAAAACCACACAGTTCACTCAACTTCCTTAGAGAGCACCGCGATCTAAACAAGTCCATTTTAATTTCTTAGTTTTTCTTTTATAATCTCTAGTCATCGGGAATTTTAAAAAATCTCGTTGAAATTGTTCCTACTACTTTTATCAACAAGAGGAATACCACGCACTTCTTTTCTTCTTAAGGGGAAATAGAAGGAACTTAAACAGTCGCGTGCCAATACCCCAAAGTGAGTTCGATGACTAAGCTACACAGAACTCGGCTCCTGGTTCAAATACCTAGACAAACCTACCATTAAATGAAAGGTTACATCTAGTGCTCGTAGTTGATATGTAAAACATTACACTAAAGCAACTTATAATAGCACTTACCTTGCAAAATGTAGCTGACAAAACTTATATTAAACACATTGAAAACAAACCTCTCTTGACTGCTGTAACAACGCGTCTGGAAAATGGCTGGCGTGAGTGGCACCACAGTTGTTACGTCGGCCAGCAGGGTGCAGCACCAACGGGGTAATCCCGCGTCATTCAGTCTGGGTGATTGAGTTTACGACCTTGTTGTGCCAACCTTTGCCCTTGATCATAGCATCGCAACGCTTTGCAAAGCATTGATTTATTTGAAAAATCCATCGATAGATGTCAATATAATTAAGAGAGGAATTCGTCACTTCGGCCCTTAAGTCTCCATCATAAAGGTTTTCTCTTGCGACCGCAGAACCGTGAGACCGCACACCGTGAGATATTGGCGATTAACACAGGACAGAAGGAAAAGTTGACAGTTCTTCTTGAGACCGATTTCAAGTTTTCACTTCGATTAAAGCACGCGTATTTAAATACTCTATCAAACTCAATTCCTCATAGCTATCAACATTATACATTTCCCCTGAAAACTCCAGAAAAAAAATGATTTGTGATTTAAATTTAGAAGAAGAATATGTGAGAAGACGTTTCCTGCCTTGAGAAACCACCACTGAAATTAGATATGAGGACTCTCCAAGAAGCTTTTCTGGATTACTCTGCCATTTGTGAAACTTTTATGCTAGTTACAGAGGAAGGTTGAGAGCATTACGCGTAGTAATATCTCATTTTTTGTCAGATATGGCACTCGGATTCCATGCCCTTTTGAAGAATTGTCTTCTGTACATCATTTGTACGAGTATAGATTTTGAATTATTAAGCCCATCAAAAGCTTATTTATTGATAGTTCTACTACATAGAATTATATATTATATAGAATACGGAAGCACATAATTTGTAAACATACAGATAGTAGAATTTTAAAACTTATTTTATTTGCAAAGCATATAAACGGAGCATTTGAAAAAAAAAGTTTATTAATGTGTATTTTACAATTTGATTCTGCTATATATAATAATATTTCAACATCAGAATCTTATTTAATTCACAATTTTTATGTTATTATAGAATAGTTAAATTAAGATTTATTTATATATTTCCAAATAAAGATCTTTACAGTAAGACTGCTTTAAACACTGAAATACTAGTATTTAGTTCAATCAAAAGTCAAAGCAGACGTAATTATTTCAACAACAAAAAATTCTACTATTTAATAGGAAATAGTCACAGTACTTATGACGCATGTTCATAAAACCTTTCTTTGTATATTCCGGTCTAATGTGATATCAATTTTTAATTGAAGCTTCCCTTGTGCAATGGATGATGTACACATAGTGCACAAAAGAAAGTTGTCAATAACTATATAATATGTAAATTACAGAACATCAAGCTTAAAAAGTAAAAAGAAATCTCCAGAAGGTACAAGTTGAAATCTTTTAAAGTCAATGAATTATTATCATTTAGGTAAAAAGTAGTTTTTGAATTGTAGTTATCTACATTTCTACACTATTACCTTTCAAGAAAATTTTTCTAACGTGAGATACATTTCTTGGCATTGTGGCTCTTTTCTGCAGCTCATTATAGGTTCTGTTCACATTTTAGTTCAGTGTAATACTTTAAGCGCTCGCCTTTTGAACTTTGTGCTCTGATGTAATTTCTAAGAAGAGAGAAAATAAAATTATTAATGTGCAAGTAATAAAAAAGTTGTATACAAGAACATTTCATTCATTAAAATATGTTTTACTAAAACGTACCTTGTCAGTGTTTTCTGGTGTGTCCATGTTACAGCATTGGACTGAAGACACAATAGTTGTATCAATAGAAATATTTTCTGATAATATATTAGAGGGGTTTGTGTCAACATTTTCATTCACTGTAATATTCTGTGAAACTGCGGAAAGTGTTGTTAGTTGCTCATTGCTTTTACTAGTATTTTGAGATTGATACTCGTTCTCAGGCACAACAGCTGGGAATTTGGTCTTTACGTGAAGAGGTCTTGGAGAAGCAGCAATTTGATTTTCGTCGGGTTTTGGATGACATGATTCAACATTTTCTGAAACTGGAGATTCTTTTCCTTTCTGATCCTCACATTCTCTAGCTGTTTTGGTTTCATGAACTGTATTTATTAAAGTTTGGATGTATTCATTGTTTGGAGGACTATTCCTTACATTATTTGGAGTAAGAGAACAAGTTTCAGTGTTTTGGTTAGTTACTGTTGCCCTCTGCGGCAAATCTACTAAATCATTTCTTCGAGTATACCACTGAACATTCTCACATTCATCCGCTGGTCCCAGTGAATCTAATGAAATAGGCCCAATTTTACCATGAAGGTCAGTGCTTGGCATAGTGTAGTAGGGTATAAAGGGTTTATTGTAATGAGAAAAATAGGGATCGAATCCATGTCCTTCTGTGTTCTGACTTAGAGGAATGCTTAAAATGCTGGGCTGGATAGTATTAGGAGACGTACTTTCTCGGCCTCGACGCTTTTGTTGAGAGATGTTCTGGGCTCGAGCCCGACATAAAGCACAGCCAGAAGAATTTGTTAGAAAATTTACGTTGTCTTCCTTTTGGTCATCAGTCTGTGTCTCACAACTAAATGCAAGAGGTTTTTGCAAGGCATAATCAAGCTCATATTTATGTTTTCTCTCCAAAATTCTGTAATTAATAAAAATATTTGCAAGAAGTATAATAGTACAAGTACAAACGTATAATAATTTAATAAAAAAGGTTTTTGTGTGAATATACGTACTCCATTTCTCTTTCATTGTGTTTCAACATATTGTGAAGATCTGCCTTTTCCTTTTCCAAAAGTTCAATTTTCTCTTTCTTTTCATGAACTTGATGAATAAGTTCTTCTATTCTTTGTTCATAATTCATTTCAGTACGTTGTATACATTCAATATTTTTTAATAGCTTTGCATTTTTCTCAATTTCATTTTTAAGATTAAGTTGAAGGTCAGAAATAATGCTCTGTTTTGGGCATGAAATCATTTTGGGGTAGAATTATGGGAATCACAAGACTTTTTAACAGCATTGTTGAATACTCACTTCATAGTATTTGCTTCTTTCAGCAGTTGTTTTTGTTGACTGCATTTTCACACTCTCCAGTTCAGCTAAAATATTGTTTATTATTATTATTTCTATTATTATTATTATTATTATTATTATTACTATTATTATTATTATTATTATTATTATTATAAGATTCATTTAACACATTAAACAACAAAATGAACAGGAAAAAGTCGAGTACTGCGGATTTGCTCCTCAATCTTCACCTAAAATCCCAATCTCCCAAGAAATAGAATGGTTTGACATTTTCACACTTTCTTATTTTTTGTAGAACCAATTAAATTGACCTCTCGAGCACGTCCAAAACTACCGTAGTACGGTGTACGTAGTACTGTGCACTTAGTCGAAAAACGGACTAACCGCAACATCCAAAGTAAACGTTTCCTTCAAACTCCAAATTATTCAATACAGTCCACGTATTGTTTGGTAAACAGTTACCCCATTTTCAGCATAGGGTTTGGGTGGAGGAGGGGGAGAAGTTTGTAAAATAGTAGTTTTTATCCGTTTTTCTTAAATATTTCGAAAACAATGCGATTTGGCGCAAAAATTGCCATATACAAAAATAATCTATATCAAATAGCGAACAAAAATGGTCCGATGTATAATCTTGCTAAAGTGAGCGGTTCCAGAAATGCGGTAACATTAGACATAAGTAGTAGACATTTTTCGTATATTCTAGATTTTTTGAAAAAAATGACATTGGCACTAAGAAAACCAATTTTTTTTTATTCAGGATTGCGTTTTGTAACAACACATTGCGATTTAAGTAACCGGTGGTATGTTAGTGATAAGCTCTTGAAGGAACGACAACCTCGCCACCTGAAGGAGCGCTACTTTTTAAGGGAAACGAGGCTTCCACAGGCCTAGCCATTTAAATCTGTGGTACGGTACTACCCACGCTGAACTTTCTCTGTACAATGCCTCATTAAGAATTAATATATTTCCAATATAAAATATTTTAAAATATAATAAAATATTAGCTGTATAATAATTATAAATAATTATATCATTTTTAATCATAATATTTTTAAAACTGTATCTTTTGGAGTTTTTTGTTCAGAAAATAGGTATATTTAGCTGTATATGCAACCATAATTTATTAAAATTTGTGAAGTTCAGTCCTCTTCTGTATCTTAGTCTATGATGTTCGTGTCCCTGTTATCACATCCTAGGCCGGCGCATAAGCTTGAGCAGTTTCGACCACTCTTTCTATACTCGCAGTTACGGACGCATTCGTCTTTGCAAGCGCGCACTCTGAGGGAAAGTAATTCCTGGGGAGCTGCACGACGTGCTCTTGTAATTGTTCTGAGATGTTTGCCAATCTTCTTCCATTCCTATTCGAGCGGATTCTTCTTCTCATTCAGTCACTGCTGCACCTGGTGGTAGATTCTAATCGAATCTACCACCTGGAAGCTGCTGAAGTCAGCTTTGGGGTCGTTGAAGACTAGAAGTTTTGTACGAAGAGCGTTATTATCTTGCACTTTCCTCTACGTACCATTTTCCCCTTCTTGTAGGTAGCTGATACAGTGTCACATCCTGTGAAGGCGTATATTGCTAGGAGTACACCTTTCATATCCCCCCCCTTACTCGACGCTCAAAATAGTGTAACTTTTTACTAAACAATATGTAAACTGTATTGAACAATTTGGAGTTGAATGGATACTTTTACTTCGGATGTTGAGGCTTGGGTCTAATTGCACCGTACTACATTTGTTTCTGTCTTTTCCGTCTTGTTGCTAGGTGTTCGTCGATTGCCCCAGCCCCATTTCAAAATTCCGCATGCCTTTTGAAAAAGAGCATTGAATCCAAACTCGGACAAAACAGAAGAATTGTACGTAAAGTTAATAAATTATGATCGAAGAGATGATTTGCTTTATTTTGTCAAAACAGTAAACACTACGTGGCGTATGGAGGAAAGGTATAATCTGCTCACGTTTCCTCAAGCGAGAATCCAGAATCTCTTCCCCACTTTTAGCCATAAATAGTTGAATAATGAATAAAAGTTTCAACAAAGCCAGGTTAGCAACATTTGAAAACTAGACACTTTCGCGCTCGAGTTATATAAAAATTATTGACATCAGTAAATGAATTGCCAATTTGATTTTCTCGCCTTACTTTGCAAGAGAAAGTATCATGCGCCAGGAGACCGAGAATTTTCACTAGAATCACTTTTATTTTCGTACTCAGGTAACGAAAAAGTGGATAAATCATGTTTCTATATAGAGTAAATTACTTCTAACACGTTGTTTAATCAGAATCCGTTTATTGTGGGTCCCTGATAAAAAAAATCGATTAACGGCAAAACGTCAGTATGTGTTCATCTATCTATCTGTCCGTCTGTGGTCAACGTTAGCGTCTAAACCGTTCTGCCGATTTTCTCCAAAATCGATATCCCCTATCGATCTCAACGAACTCGAGGCTTTGCGAGTTTGAAGCCGATATTTTGATTTTTGATGGTACTTTACAAGAAGCTTCAAAAACATTTTCATACTTTTTTTCAAAAATGGCATCAATTTTTTTAAATTAAAATTTGTCTTCGCATAAAGTAAACAACGCTTATAATAAGGGAACAAGTATCGTTTTTGTTAAAATCTCTTGAGTTTTCGAAAGCTGCAAAAGTGCAATTTTTTCGGTGTCTTCCTTCACTACAATATTGAAGATATAAATTTTTTCCTTAATAAAATCTGTTTTTTTGAAGACAAGTTTTCAAAAATAATAGTAGTTTTCTGCAATTTTGCGTAAAATACGACATTTTTAAACTTTTTAGCCAATTTTTTCGCAAAAAGAAATCCAATTTTTTCTTTACATTTTATCCTCGTATGTATCAAAGGACGCTAAAAAAGGGGTGCTTGTCTCGTTTCCAGCGAATTCTCTGTATTTGCGGAAAGGGCTAAAAGTTCACATTTCATAACTACAAAATTGAAGATAGAGATTTTTTCTTAAAATCTGTTCTAAACATCAACTCTTTAAAAAAGATCATGTACCATTTTTTTAAAAATAAGCAGCTTTACGTAATTTGTCCTTAAAATTAATACAATTTATACACTTTTTTTTTCAAAAACCGCTCTAAATGTTCTTCTTTTCCCATGGATAGAACAAAGAACGTTTAAAAGAAAGGGGCAGGTCTCATTTTCGTTGATGTCAGAATTTTCGAAATTGCAATTTTAAAATATTGCAAGAAAGTACGAGCTGCTATAGCATATCTAGTTTTAAAATTCTGTTAAGTACTTGAGTAACGTCTTTCATGGCGTTGCCCCCGAACAACAATCATTCTTGAACTCTTAAGTCAGTCATAAGTCAAGTGAAGTCGACAGTAATTGCATTTTATCCCTATCGGACCAGAGACTCAGTGCCGAGTGAATGCCGATAGGTTCCCGGACTGTCACCAATCCAGGGACCCGCAGTGGCTCGAGACGCTTAACTTCCGTGAGTTCACGGAGCTTGGTTAAGAAGTTCGGTTACCGGCATAGGCATTCCTAACAGCCACAAACCATAAATCCACCCAAAAGCACCTCGCAAAGACCCAGTATGTAAGAAAACTTCCGCAAAATGATGGCACTCGATTCTACGAGCCCCTTCTAGAGTGACAGGGAAGGTTAGTACTAATAGGGCACCATTATACACTGTTGCAATTTAATACACTTCGAGATCCTTACAAGTAATGACCGACACATCTTTTTGATAACAAAAAAACATTCACAAACAATCGTACGTTGTCAGTCTGTCTTTTGCTATAAGACGGTTCATTTTGTTACAAGTATTATTCCATCAAACATATTTGCCCTGGATTTTGACCGCATTCGTGGGAGCGTGTTATGTTTTCATGCAGAGGCATACCTACAATCTCGGGGACCCCGGTGTAGAAGTTCCAAATAGGGCCCCTCACTGCCATTGCTAAACGTGAAACAAGAGGTTCAAACATAATTTACAAAGGCACGCATTTTATTACAAATTGGACTAAATTATACATAAACAATTTTAGAAACGTAAAACTTGGTTTCACAACTTTGAAGAACAGCGGTATCAAATAATTAGACTATAACGTGTTGGTATCAAATAATTAGACGATAATGTAGCGTCTCCAACACATTATAGGCTACTGTTTTAAAAGTATTTTCAAATATTGAAAATGTCTGCTACACAAGTCCTCAATAAAACTAGTCGGCTACATCAGCACATATTTTCACGTATTATTTCAAAATTTACAATTATCAAAATTCCGACGGTTCAACGAAAATGAGCCGTTACTTTTAGAATTGCTTCTTATATCCGTGAAAACAATTTAAGGAAAAATTGGAGCGGTTTTTGAGAGAAAAAATGTCATTTTTTTTAAAAATTGCCTATATTTCGCTCCAAATTATACGAAAACTACTCATATTTTCGAAAAATTGAACATGAATTTATTTAAAGATGCATCTTTAAGGATCTTTTCATTAAAGTAAAAATATCTTCAATATTATAGTTGTAGGAAGACTCCCCCAAAAATTGCACTGTTACATAGTCAAAAACTTTACGATTTCCACGAACATGAAACCTCCATGTTCGCACCATTCTCTTAAGCGTCCGTTATGCTATTCCAGGACAAAGTTTAGTCAAGAAATTTGATGACATTTTCGAGAAAATTTGGAAAATGTTTTTGACGCTTCACTTAACGTACCCTCAAAAATCAAAATATCCGTTTGAAACACTCAAAGCCTCAAGTTCATTCATATCGATTGGGGAATTTCTATTTTGAAGAAAATCAGCTGAACGGTTTAGACGCTAGCACGGACGGACAGACAGATATTTTACCATCAATCGATTTTACGGTAACAAGGTCCCAAAAGAAAAGGTTTTCGGAGGAAAATTCGCAGTTTTCCGGCGTACGATTATAGAGCTTTCTCTTCTTACAATGTATCTTCATAAGGGCAGGAAAGTAAAAAGAAACTTGAAACACGCAGTTGCCTCCATTTTCATAATCAGGCGAAGTACATGAAAAATTATCGTTTAAGAATGATATTAAATAATTAAATTAGTGCTCCTACAACAGCACGTTCTTTCTCGCGATATTGATAATGGCTATGTAATATTATAATATGACAATTTCTGTCTTACACTTCAACTACCATTTGAAAAATTCTTAAACATACGAAGCGTGAAAAAATCATTTATTTTTTAAATTCAACACCTTTCTGCCATTTAATTCAGTGTATTCACGTTCTACATAAATGTACTAATGATGCACGATGCATATTTTAGCCTAAATAAAATCATTAGATTATATTAACACGAAAAAACAGCAGTCATTATCGCCTTGTGCGGTGTTACAAGCAACAAAGAACACTAATTCGTAAGGGATTCATATTTTGACAATTAGAATTGTTGAGACCGCTAGCAAGAGAATGAAAATGGATAGAAAAATATAATAATTAAGTATAATATTTTTATATTAATCACAATTACTCGGTTTTTACATGCATTGCTTTTCATTCCCATATCTTATTAAGCTAAGTGAATTCATCTTTTCGTTTTCTCATTTCACTCAATTAAAGGACGCAATTAAATAATAGATTTTAAATAATTTCTAAAAGATTAATTTTAAAATTTATAACAAAAGTTCGAAGAAATAAACTAATAAATATTAAATAATACACACATTCTATCTTACATAGCATCCACCTGCCTAGCAACTCTATTCATTTCACGTTCACGAAGCTCAGTAAATTTAGAGCGGGCGACTGTCGCCAAATTACCCCCAAAAAGCAACATATTTTAAAAATTCATCATGATCATATTTGAAGATCTGTTTTTGATGAATACATTTTATTAAGAAAAAAATGTATCTTCAAAATTCTAGTTGTGTGATGCCGCCGAAAAAACTGTTGAATTTTTCAATTTTCGAAAAATCAGTTTCTTCAATCAACATGAGACCTACATCATTTTCTTAAACGCCCTTCAGATTATCCATCAACAAAGTTTCATCAAAAACGATGGAGCCATTTTTGAGAAAATACTGTTTTAACAAAAATTAAAAATTGCCTACATTTCATGCAAAATTATATAAAAACATACTCAAATTTTCGAAAAATTGACCTTATTTCAAAAGTCTATTTAAAGGAACAAATTTTATTAAGGGAAAGAATCTCTTATTTTTAATACGTTAGTTGTAGGAAGACTGCTATTTTTGTTTTGAATTTTTGCAATTTTCGAAAAATCAGTGTATTCAACGAAAATGAGACCAGCATCGTTCTCTTGAACGTTCTTTACGCTATCTAACAACAGAATTTAATAAAAAACGATGTGGTAATTTTTTTTTAATTCTGAAAATGTACCAGGGGCTTCATGTAAAGTACCCCCTCCCAAATAAAATATCGGTTACAAATTTAAGGGGCCGCGACATCAGCAAGATCGATTGGGGAATGTGAATTTGGACGAAATTCGGCTGAATGGTTTAGCCATTGGCGTTGTTCACAGACAGACAGAAGGACTGTCGTTTTGCCACCAGTCGAGTTTTCGGTCACCGACAAAACATGGATTCTGGCTACGTCACAGGTTAGAGGATTTTTTTTCTAAATTTAGCATTCTGGATTTATCCACTTTTTCGTTGCCAGGCCACAGTAATAAGTTTTTTTCTGCCGAAAATTCCCAATTTTTTCGCGCATCATTATATAACTTTCTCTCAATTACGATAGCGATAACAATTTAAAAAATATGTGGTAGCAAATGTTTTTGTGGAATGTTCTTTTCTAGGGTGTGCTTCCACCTCAAAATGCGGTGATCGAGTACCTAACCCGAACGCACCAAGAAGTGTTGTTCTGAAGAAAATATTCTATCAGTGTATTTTCATGTGGCTTATTAAAGAAAATTTGTACATTCGCAAGTCTCTAAGTTAGCTGATGCTCAATTTCAATAAACCAAGAGTTGAAAACAGCAGAGTGGATTATTAATGTATATCAAGACGCATGTGACCTGTAAATATATTACCTCCAAGTTCTACTATTTTCTTTTCCAATGTTCTTCGCTCTTCAAGCCATATTTTTTCTTTGCAGGAGTAGTGATTCAGGCCCTTTTCCATTTTTAGACTAATAGTTGATACTTTAGTCACACTTCGTTTTAACATTTCTTGCTCTTCTTCAAGCATTTTAATGTTTCTGTAGAGAGAAAGGAAAAAAACTGTTGGGTAAATAAAAAAGTCCCTGCGAGAATGAAAAGGGTAATAATACTACTAACAGTACTCTATCGTCTCCTGTATTATTTCAGTAGTATACATACCTTTGGCGGATCTCACAGAAAACCAATTTTTATAAATGAGGTATCGAAAGAAAGAGAATTTCACGGAGACCTGACGAATTGCATTTTGACATTAAGAATGTGAAGGATTTGTTGAAAGAAACGTATCTCAATATTCACATCAAATGCAACCCGCAACGCTCGATAGCATTGTTAAAATATATAGTGAAATAACCCCTAAACGAAGCGTTGAAGAGCCTTAAAAATTAAAATTTTGAGGCCAAAGTTTCTTACATGGTAATCTATAGAATGAGATATTTTGGGACATTATTAAATTTTTGCTTGCTCGGCGCATATCGATACTACCAATGCCCCCTATATGTTAGTCCTTGGTGCGGGTGACCATGTTTGTGACGTCACACTTCGAAGGCTTAGATTCCTTCATCTAATATTTATGCTTTCTGAGTATATTACAACGTGTTTTGCGCAGACTGACGAGATTTATTTGGATCATCGTTGATAGTCTACGTCAAAAAGAAGAATGAACCAATATTGGCAAAGAATGGACGATTGTGTACAATTAAGAGAGAAGACTGTCTTGTTAAGTTCGATTTGTGTTTTACCTGTGCCAGTATTTTCGTTATCAGCAGTGATTCGGTCAAATTTTCAAGTCAGCGTGCTCAGTTATGACATTGCATTGAAAAAGGTGGAAATAATACTTTCCCTAGACAGATTAGTAATTTTCAACAAGTTAATTTACAGGCCTATGCCTAAGTTGAAGCTTTTGCAAGAAAACTAGGAGGACTATTCTCGTAGTACACTCAGTGCTGTAAATGCCATTTTGAGCAGGTTAGTAAAAGATCTGGATGATATGTGCAAGCAAGTTAAATTTATTATTAAATCACTGAACAACAATGTTACAAATACAGTGCTGATTTATCTGCTTACTACAGTATTTTGCTTCATATTACACGTCATGCACACAAAGTTTTGAGGCAATCGGGATACGTTGTCCCCAAAACTACGAACGGTAAGAGCATGCATATGATATTTTAAAGAATGCTAAGGAAAAATTAAAAACGTTGAAGGAATCAAATTGCATAGTTTCATAAATGTTAGGCTGAAATTATATAAAATCTTTCTAGTCAACAAAAATGGAAATATAGTTGGCACAGCATACTGCTAAATGCTGTCCTTCACCTTATGTCCAGATACTGCTACTTCACTTTATGTTTAATCGTTTATATTATATTAATTCCCCTCCTTTATTATTTTAGTAGTACAGATGAGTTTTGCGGCACTCACACGCAATCAATTTTTATAAATGAGGTCTCTAAAGAAAGAGAACAACATTCTCTTCTCTTCTTCTCTCCTTATTCTATTCTATACTTTCTTCCTCCATGTCTGTTCCATCCATGTCTTTCTTTCTTTCTCTGTATGCCCTTCTTCTTTTCCGATTTCAACCTGCTGCCTTGCAGGAGGGGGCGGGAACCCCAAAGACTAGGGGAGAAAAACTCAAAAAAATCCTGGCCTGGCAGGTTGGAGGTTGGGCTATGGGCCAACACCCCATTCCCGTAAAAATCATAATCAGTTAAAAAATCTAAGCAGCCTTTAAACGGGCTCAATCGAAGACGACTTAAGCAACGAAACCGAACAATGCAAATGGCAACGTGGAACGTACAGGGTATTAGCAAAAAATATGAAGTATTCAGTCAGTTGAAAAAATTAAATATAGACATTTGTTCCCTAACAGAAACTAAGAAGAAAGGAAGAGGAATTAACTACAGTAATTATATCCATATTTATAGTGGTGTTAACAAAGACAATAGAGCTAAGTGTGGAGTATCAGCAGCAATCTACAAAACATTTAGAAAGAATATAAGTACTTGGAATGAGATTAATAAGAGACTGCTAACAGTGGAGTTAGAAATATTTGGTCATACTATGGTACTTTTATCTGTATATGCTCCAACTGAAGATGCAACAGAATCTAAAAGATTCATTTGAAGATGAACTGGTGGCAATATTAGAAGGCATTCCTTCAAGTAAGGAAATTCTGATAATGGGTGATTTAAATGCTCGAACGGGAAGTAAACAGAATAATTGTATAGTGGATAAATATGGATTACAAGTATGTAATAAAAATCGAGAGAAATTAATAAATTTATGTAGCCAGATGGATCTCAAAACCGTGAATGTATTCTAAAGACATAAAGACGCCTGGACGCCTTTGCGTTGCTTATTATAGCAACTCTCTTAATCATTGGTGACGTCGAGATGAATCCTGGCCCGGTGTCCACGCGACGTGGCGCACCAGTAGATGTTCCGTGGAAGTGCGTCGAGTGTTGCAACGGCGTAGGTGGTCTGCGCGATGAATTGGCTTGTCTTCGACAGGAGTTCCCGAAGGTGACGGCAAAGCTTGCTGCAACTCAACAGGAGCTGAAAAATCTGAAGGCAGCAACAAGAGTGACTGAGGTGGAGATGACAGCAGCGGCCGCAACGGAGGAGGCAGTGACGGCGGCACAGCTGGCCACAGCAGTCCTGCGAGCTGAGGTGACCTCGCCTGTCCCGGATGCCGCGCCGCATCATATGTATCTGTTGTGAGGGGTCTAGCTGCAAAGAAAAATTGAGAGGGGTCGTGTCCCAAGATGTGTGTTGTGTTCGGTGACTCTATTGTACGTCACGTGGGTCACGCAAACCTCCTAGTAAATTGCTTCTCGGGAATCCGCGTTGAGCAACTGAAATCACATCTCAAAGCCAGCGATGTGGAAGCCCCAGAAACTGTTATCATTCACGGAGGCTCAAACAACCTTCGGAGAAGTCGCTCCTTTGACTACCTCACGGGCGAGATCTACGAACTTGGGGTAGCAGCGAAAAAGCGCTTTCCGTTCGCCGCCGGGATGTTTGGTCCCGTAAAGTCGCTAGGGTGAATCGTGACATGGACTATGTGGCAAAAGCGCTCGGGTTTATCTTTGTGGACCCAAACGGGTGGATCT
>BLKR01016348.1:0-30389 GCA_011170035.1 Teleogryllus occipitalis | reverse complement strand
TACAAATAAAACTGAACCAGACGATGAGACGAATACAGACATGGATGACAGACCACAAACTAGAACTGGCCATAAACAAGACGGAGATAACCCTTTTGACAAAGCGTCGACTGGACCCTGTGGTGAGTATGGAAATACAAGGGCACAGTATCCAAGCGGCAAAAAGTGTTAAATACCTCGGGCTGACACTGGACCGCAAACTCACCTACTGGGAACACATAAAGAACGCATCACAAAAGGCCGCAAAGATTGTAGCAGCCCTGGAGAAACTTATGGCCAACACAAAGGGCCCAAAGCCCAATAAGCGCCGAACCCTGCTCTCCATAGCACAATCCATTATGCTTTACGGCGCAGAGATCTGGGCCAACGCGCTGAGGCACGAAAGGTACTCCAAACAACTGACATCCGTGCAGAGAAGAGGAGCCCTGAGAATAACAAGTGCGTATAGGACAGTTTCGGATGCCGCTAGTTTTGTGGTCGCGGGAGTAATCCCAATCGATCTACTGGCACAAGAACGAAAGGAGCTATATGACAAGAAACCTCTGGCAAACCCGACAGACGCCCGAAGAAAGGCAAGGAAACGCACTCTTCGACAGTGGCAGAGAAGATGGGAGAACGATGACAAAGGCAGGTGGACAGCCAGACTCATTCCCAAAGTTGAGCCCTGGACAACACGCAAACACGGCGAAACAGATTTTCACCTCACCCAATTTCTCACGGGACATGGACACTTCCGAGCCTACCTACACCGGATGGCTAAAGCGGACAGACCAGACTGCACGTACTGCGGCCACGCTAAGGACGATGCCCAGCACACATTCTTCGAATGCGAGAGATGGCACGTACTAAAGCACGAGGTACAAACAAAGCTAGGAGACATCAATCCAGACAACGTGGTGGACAAGATGTTAAACAGCCGCGAAAATTGGATCACGATCGCAGACTATGTGACACGAATCTTGAGACAGAAGAAAAACGACGAGACAACAGTACAAAACACGACTAACCGTAGAACAAACTAGACCCACCAAACAAAACCGACGACACAAGACAAAATACGCTTGACAAACTACAAAAGACAGAAGGGAAGCCTATAGGCCAAGAACACGGCCCCACTCTGATGAAATGCTGAAGAAGCGATACCGGAGTGGACAAGGCCAAGAAGAAACGGGGTTTGTGTTTTTTAGTGGGTGCGAGCCTCACACTACCTAGGGAAACGGCCACACGGCTCTCTAGGTGTCTGGTAGAGATTTTTCACACCATCCCCAGGCAAAAAAAAAAAATATTATTATTATTATTATTATTATTATTATTATTATTATTATTATTATTATTATTATTATTATTATTATTGTTGTTGTTGTTGTTGTTGTTGTTGTTGTTGTTGCTGTTGTTGTTCGTTGTTGTTGCTGTTGTTGTTGTTGTTGTTGTTGTTGTTGTTGTTGTTGTTGTTGTTGTTGTTGTTGTTGTTGTTGTTGCTGCTGCTGTTGCTGTTGTTGTTGTTGTTGCTTAAGTTGCTGTTGTTGCTGTTGTTGTTGCTGTTGTTGTTGTTGCTGTTGTTGTTGTTGTTGTTGTTGTTGTTGTTGTTGTTGTTGTTGTTGTTGTTGTTGCTTGTTGTTGTTGTTGTTGTTGTTGTTGTTGTTGTTGTTGTTGTTGTTGTTGTTGTTGTTGTTGTTGTTGTTGTTGTTGTTGTTGTTGTTGTTGTTGTTTTTGTTGTTGTTGTTGTTGCTGTTGTTGTTGTTGTTGTTGTTGTTGTTGTTGTTGTTGTTGTTGTTGTTGTTGTTGTTGTTGTTGTTGTTGTTGTTGTTGTTGTTGTTGTTGTTGTTGTTGTTGTTGTTGTTGTTGTTGTTGTTGTTGTTGTTGTTATTATTATTATAATTGTGAATAAAAGTACAACCATAGGTGACTATATATTTGAAAAGTAGAAAATTTCTATGGAAACCTCTTGGAGAAACAACTGTGGGTTTTGAATTTTGTGACTTCCTTAGCATTTTTCGAAAAGGGTTGAACTCTCGGCTGTTTCTGGATCATTCAATTTTCTATCATTATTCTTTAAAAAAATCTATTTTGCATAAGATGTAACAGTTTCGTGGCATGATTGAAAAAGACACCGAAACTGGGGACTGAATTGTTCCTGTGAAATGAAACAAATCATTCCTTCTATGATATTATGAAACAAATGAAAAGAAACAAATCAATCCTTCTTGTATATTACGCTCTTGTTTAAGAATGTGAAATTAAGTTCATTAGTATCTAATTTGTGGTGAAAAGTAAGAAATTAAAAACTGAAGTCCTTATGGATATTTAATTGAAAAATACGAGAAATATCTGACCTGGTTATAAGGGAGAAGAGCCAATGGTGTTCATGAGCAAGAAATTCACAGCTCATTGTGGATGCACACTCACCTTCAGCGGGTCAGGGCTGATGACGGTGATTTGGTGGTCACATACCACCAAACCTTCATCACCGCCTGCAACAAGCAACATCGCCATTCACACATTTCTATCTTGCCATGGAATATTTTCATCAATTCAGAATCATTGGGAATTCTCATAGGTAGTGCTTTGGAAAGTGAGTGAGTGAGTTATTGACATAAGTGCTTAGGAAACTGTCAATAAATTCCTGGCTCACGAAGCGAAGAAGGGATTTATCTGAGAATTTCCAAAGCACGAGTGATATTTAATAGGAGTCTGCCATGAATGAAATTATGTCCAACACTGTTCGAAAATGCGCCAAATATTGAAAATAACTGAAAAATGTTAAAATCAAAGAGATGTTAATAATATTGTATATACACCGTTTATTGCACGTCAACACAGCAATCGATACAAACCTCCTGAGTTGCAGCTTGTTGTTAGCCAATAGGAAAGAATGAGGAGAAAAATTGGATAGAAAAAATGATAATGTTTTTTAAATACACTGCCCTGATTGTGGCATTACATATGCATAGTTAAACACTAATAGTTTTCATTTCCCAAAGGAAACAGTCTATGTAAATGCAGCTAAAATGAGCATGATATGACCATCAAATAGTTGAATGTAGTGTGCAGAGGCAAGAGGAAAGAATATTTTAAAATAGAGGTAAATCAGCAAGTAGAAAGTGGCCACAATCAAAGAAAAATATTGTTAAAATTATAAAAGACAACTTATAAATTTGGAAATAAAATTAACTTTGAAAAACTGTACAATTTAAAGGTCAGGGAATTTTTTTTAAATTTATTTCCGCCTGCTCGACAAGAATGTCTTTCAGGGTTTTTCACATTACAAATTGACATGACTGTTGATTTGGATCTCGCAGGGAACCTGACGAAGGGATTATTGACAATATTATGTTAAAAATGTAAATTCTATTAGGATAAAAATTGTAATTATATATTAATTTTTGTTTTTTGAATGAGCGAGAAAGTTAATAAATATAATGTAGTTTATGGAGGATAGAATTTATCTTTCAGAAATCTTGAAAGTATTAGTTAAGGAAATTGATATGATTGGCCTAGATTAAAAGTGTGTATTTGTTGCATATCGTCTAAGGAGTTGAAGAATTTTTGGCTGTGATAATTTATTAAAGTGTGAATGGTTTCAATTTTTAGTTCATTGTGTAATTGTGTGTTAGGAATATATATGGAGCATGAACAATTTTACTGATGAATTTATTTTGAATTACCTGAATTTTGTTAATGTGAGATTTGGCCGCATTGGACCAGATGGGACAGGCACAAATTAGCATGGGACGAATGATTGTAATATATATATTAGTTTGGCAGTATGAATATGTAGAGGAGATTTATAGTTAATAATAGAGTGAAGTTTATGTACTTTTATGTAAGTTTTATGGATAATATTTTTAATATGTATATTTCATGTAAGCATTGTATCTAAGAAAAGACCAAAGTATTTGATAAGTGAGTTAGAGGAAAGTCATGGTATTTTTGATTGTAAAATAATAATTCAGATGGAATGATAGGTTTGCAAAGTGTAAAAATTTTGGCATGACGTTTTGTCATATTAATATCCAATTTGTAGCCCAGGATGTATAAAGTAGAAAGTTGGATTGTTATCTATCCCTGGCAGTTAATATATATTTATGACTGATGAAGAGAGCCGTATCGTCAGCAAAGAGGGCTAAATCCGAATGGATGAAAGTGGGAATGTTGTAAAGATAGATATTAAAAAGAAGGGGAGAGAGACAGGATCCTTGAAGCACACTGGCAGATATTAAAAATAGTTGTGAAAATGTATGATTAATATTAATTCAGAATTTATGATAACTTAGAAAATTTTGGATTATTTTAAATAGGAATGTTCCAATTTGTTATAGTTTATAAATGAGACCATTATGACAAACTTTGTCAAATGCCTTTTCAATATCTAAGAGAATTGCAATATTATGTTGCTTTACATGGAAAGAACATTCAATTTTTTCTTTAATTTTCTTTTTTTCAAATTTATTCTTAAATGTTGATAAGTTGTTGCATGTTTGTGTGTAAATCCAAATTGTGTAGGGGGAATAATTTTATTACAAGTTACAAAGCATGTTTGACTATGTAAAATAAGAGTTTCAAAGATTTTAGAAAGAGAGGAAAATAAAGTAATTGATTGATAATTCGTGGGATTTCTAAGGTCTTTTTGGGGTTAGTAAATGAGAAGTATAATGGCTATTTTCCAGTTAGATGGGAAGTAATTAACTCTTAAGGCTGAATTTATAAGGGAAGTAAAAGCAGCAAATGTTCTATTACCAAAAGATTTGATTGTTTGGTTATTAATTAAGTGAATTCCAGGCGATTTACGTTTTAAGTTTTTTAATGATTGAAACAATTTCAGAAGGGGAAATAAAATGTATATATTGAGGAACATCGAAGTTGGGAAGAGAGAGAAAATTGCTAACATGATTATAAATTGATAAGTTTGTAAAAGAATTAGAAATAAAAGATTCTTGTAAATGATGTCCAAGTAATTGAGTTTTATCACAATTGTTTTGGGCTGAAATCGAATTATGCTTAAGAATAGAAATTGAAGTTTTTTCATTGCAAATTCTTTTGACTGTGGACCCAAGTTTCCTAGAACGAGGATATAACTGTTGAATAAAGTTTTTATATTTATTATATTGTGTTGTTCAAGTTTTGATTTAATAATTCTAGATATTTTGTTTAATTTAGTTTTGATATCAGGACGTCTAGTTTATTGCCAATAGCACCTGAGGGTATGTTTTGTTTTAATGAGGTTAGATATTTGTAATGGTAAAGGTTTATAGTTTGAGTAGTTAGTTTTTGGAGTAAATCTAGAACTATAATGTAGGTTGTGAATTATTGTATTAGTGAAATAGGATAAGTAGTTATCAATGCTTTGTTCTGATGTTAAATTCTTTGGAAATGTAATATTATCTTCAAGGAGTGCTGTAAATTTGTTCCAGTTAATTTTTTGAAGTAATGGATAAGAAGTAGAGTTATTAATATTAAAAGAGAAATAAATATTTATTATAACTGGGTAGTGATCAGAATCAAGTTCAGGGAGTAGAGTTTGAGTGACAGGCCAATATAAATTTTGTGTAATCATTACGTCTGAAATATCAGGAATGAGGTTATCATTATAAGAATAATATGAGGTTCATTGGATGTGTGAATTTGAAGTTTATGGGTGGTGAGAAAAGAGTGTAATTTACAACCATTAGGATTAGTACTATTACACCTCCAAATTTGTTTTTTACAATTTAAGTCTCCTATTAGTAAGATGTTGTTTTTAACATTGTTAATTCAAGTGAGGATGAAATGGTAGTGTGTATTAAAATGTGTCTTGATTTAAGGGATATGATAGCAACACCACCAGATGCAATGCTATCAAGTCTGTAATACCTATATATTTTGTAGTCATGCAGGAAAAACTTTTCATTTAGAATAAGATGAGTTTCTGTGAGGCAAGCTATTTGTATATTGTGAATATGGAGGAAATTTTCAAATATCTGATGTCGCCTTTTAATGCCATTGGCATTCCAGTTAAGTATAGTGAGCTGATTAGTGTTGTTAGACATTTTGATTGTGAATTAGGAATTTAATAATTAGTAGAATTTGCGGAATAAGAATGGAGATAACTTGAGAAACTATTGTAGTAATTAATTGGCTGATATCTAGGGAAGAAGAGTGAGTAGTATTGTTAATATTTTGAGGTTTGTGTGCACTTAAATGAGAAGTGTTTATCCATGGATTAGGTGGCGAAGGAATATTGAGAAAGTCAGATTTATTATAAGTTTATAATTTAGTATGTGCAACATTGTTTATAGGACTATGCAGTGGCTTGGGGGTAGTTGTAGTGTTATCAAATTTAGAAATTTTGTTGTTAAGAATTTCTTTGTAGTAAGGACATCCTTTACAATTAGCAGTAGGATTTTGATTACAATTAGCACAAATCGGAGGAGTATTTGACGATTTCTTGCAAAAAGAGTAATGATGGTTTTGATTACATTTTACACATCTGGGAAATAATTTGCAGTTTCCCTGTAAGTTACAAAATCTTTGACAGTTCTTACATTGGACAGGAGAAAAGTGTTTAGTTCTTGGTTGCACGGTAATTATACAATGAAATAAAGTTTTTAAATGTAATATATCTTTCCCTTCTTTAGAAATTTGAAGATCTAAAGCACATGTTTGATGAGGATGTTTGAATTTGTAATTAAGTCTTCTAACACTTATTATAGGAAATTTCAAATGAGTTAGTTCATTAAAAATTTCTCTTTCCGAGATTAACGTAGGAATGTTTTTTAGCATACTCTGGAAAGCACTTATTAGAAGGATCTTGATTGGTATAAAATTGAATTTTGTTTGTTTCACAGAATTTATGATAATTTCTGAAGTCCTTGATAGTAGTGAAGAAGATTTTGATTTCATTATTGCAAGATTTAGTAGAGAATTCACTATGCACAATTTATATTGCATTACATATAATATTATTTATTATTTATTACATATAATATTAACAATATTACAATTTATATTGTACTATATTGTGCAACAGATTATATTTATGAGTACATGTGTTTTATGGGGGTCAAATGGCTGTCATGGGTCTGGCGGGGATTACCGATGTCCATAGGTAATCACTACTAAATACCAGTAATACCCCCTGTAATGGGGATACCCGATTTGGGTGAAAAGGCAGCAAGTCCTGTTCTCTCCTCCTCGTGGCGGCCCCTGGGTGCTCTCTGAGGTGAGAGCTTAGAGAGTAGCTAATGAGAGCAGGGCGAGGGCAAGCCTCCGGCGCCTGAAAACGGGAGCATTGGACTAAGGGAAGGAAAACCCCGACAGAAAAACCAAGGGTGGGGGGGACTCTCCAGGTGTAGTTAACCAACCTCCCTAGGGGAAGGAAACCCCGAAATCAAACCCGGTCCACCAGAGAGGGGGTTAAGCATAGGGTTGGCGGCTCTATATTGTAAAAAGAACCTTGTCACGAATCCTAACGAGATGCCTCGGAATACGGTACCTAACTCATGGAGACGACTCGGCAAAGAAACACGGCTAAAGAATAAAATAAAAATGGGTACTTGGAACATTAGAACTATGCTCCAACCAGGGAAAATGATGGAGATTGCGGAAGAAGCTAAGAAATTTCAGTTTGATATTATTGCCCTTCAGGAATTAAGATGGGAAGGCCATGGTAGTATTGATAAAAAGGATTTTACTCTGTACTATTCGGGACCTGAGAAACGAACTGGACTGGAACTGGATTTATAGTCAATAAAAGGTTGAAGAAAAGCATCCAGTCCTTTATACCATTAGGGGAGAGACTATGTAAAATCATATTAAAGAGAAGGTTTCGAAACATCACCATATTTTCTGCACTTGCTCCAACAGAAGAAAGACCTGATGATGAGAAATTCGCCTTTTATGACAAATTGGAGAAACAATGTAACAAAGTACCAAAATACCATATGAAGCTAGTATTAGGCGACTTTAACGCAAAAATAGGTAAGGAGGAAAGTATATCCATGGTGGCAGGAAAATATTCTCTCCATACAGAAACTAGTGAAAATGGACAAATGTTGACTAACTTAGCATTAGCAACAAACCTATTGATTATGAGTACATTCTTTGAGCATAAAAACATACATAAGCACACATGGAAAATACCCGGGTCTTCATCTTTTAATCAAATAGATCATGTTTTAATAAACAGACCACACTTTACATCAATAGTAGATGTTAGATCAAAAAGGGGACCGGACTGTGATTCAGATCACTACTTAGTCCAAGTACTACTGAGGGAAAAATTATCTGTCGCCAGAAGTGGGCAAGGGAGTAAGAGAAAGAAGTGGAATACTGAATTGCTTCAGAAGAAGGAATATATGGAAAATTATAAGAAAATAATGGAAAATAAACTAAAGACAGTTACAGAAAATGAAGAGGAGAATGAATTAGTTGGAAATCAGTGGAAATGCATTAAAGAGGTCATAATAGATGCTGCAGAAAATACCATTGGAAGAGCACAGAGGAAACGAAGTAAGGAATGGTTTGATGAAGAATGTAAAAATGCATTAAACAAGAGAAATAGAGATAGAAAAATTTTGATGCAAAGAGACACTAGATTAGCAAGGGAAAAATATCACCAGAGTAGAAAGGAGGCCAGCAAAATAATTCGAAGAAAGAAAAGAGAGTTTTTGAAATGTAAAGTAGAAGAAATAGAAAAGCTAAACGACACAAATGAGAATAGGAAATTTTATCAGGTGGTGAAAAATATGACCAAGGGCTATCAGGCAAGGAATAATCTTTGTCGGGACAAGCATGGAAAACTTATTGAAGACCAACAAGGAGTGTTGGAAAGATGGGCTGAATATTATAATGAGCTCTTAAACAACAATGATGAAGACTGTCATGAAGGAGAACTACAGAAAGATCAAAGTAGAGAAACTGAAGCTGAGATAGAAACACATACAATAGAAGAGATACGGGAAGTTGTGAAGATGTTAAAAAATGGCAAGGCACCTGGAGAAGATGAAATACCTGGTGAATTAATAAAAGCTGGTGGAGAGGAATTATTGAAGGCATTACATAAAATAATATGTAAAATATGGGAAAGGTATGAAATACCGAGAGAATGGAAAAATGGGCTTATATGTCCAATATATAAGAAAGGAGACAAACTCGATTGTAAAAACTATAGAGGAATTACACTCCTGAACACTGTATATAAGATATTTTCCAGTATAGTTCAGAAGCGATTGAACAACTTCGCTGCAAATATAATTGATGAGTATCAATGTGGATTCCGGAAAGGTAGAGGAACTACAGACCAGATATTTACTATTAGACAAATAATGGAAAAATGTTATGAGTATAACATTGATTTACATCTACTCTTCATTGACTATCAACAAGCATTTGACAGTATTAACTGGAACCAGTTGTTCAGAGTGCTAAAGGAAGATGGAATGCCAAGCAAATTGATAAGACTGATCCAAACTTGTTTGTCTGAATCTCAATGTAAAGTATACATTGCAGGGAAGATTAGCGACCCATTTAAAATAACATCGGGTGTTAAGCAAGGTGATTCGCTATCAGCTACACTATTCAACATCGCTCTCCATAGTGCTGTGAAAACATTAAATATTAGGGGCAACATCCTCTATAAGTCCAAACAATGCCTAGCATATGCTGATGATATAGCACTAATAGCAAGAAGTAAAGAGGCACTAGAAGAAATGTTTACAACATTGGAAATAAATAGCAAAACCATAGGCCTTAAAATTAATGAAAAAAAGACCAAATACTTGAAAATGTCAGCATCAGAAACTAGAAGAAAAATACAAACAATGGAGATAAATGATTACAACTTTGAAGGAGTCAGTGATTTCACATATCTTGGAGTTAATATTAACAACACAAACAATGTATCTGAAGAAATCAAAAAAGGGTGATGAAAGGTAATAAGGCCTATTATGCAAATATACCACTCCTAAAGTCTGCTCTCTTGACTAGGAAAACAAAAGTCAAGTTGTATAAAACTTTAATCCAACCAATAGTAACTTACGGAGCAGAAACATGGGTCCTGAGCAATAATGACATCGAGACAGTACATAGATTTAAAAGGAAAATTGTAAGGAGAATATATGGAGCTGTAAAAGATAGAGAAAGATGGAGGATAAGATCTAATGAAGAAATAAACAATATACTTGAAGATCAAGATATAATTAGATTCATAAAATCTCGCAGAATTTCTTGGTTGGGACACGTGCAGAGAATGGGAGTGGAAAGAATACCTAAACATATACATAAAAATAACATTCAGGGCATACAAAAAATGTGGCAGGCCCAGAAAAAGTTGGATCCAGGATGTTGTGGATGACCTGAAAACAATGAAAGTCACTGGATGGTGGGAGAAGGCCGAAAGAAGAGAGGAATGGAGGCAGATCGTGAAGACAGCCTTGGCCCACATCGAGCTGTAGTGCTTTAGAAGAAGAAGAAGAACATGTGCTTTATATAATGTCAAATAAAGTTTTTCGAAAACTCTAGTTTTGTGTAAAAATGAGCTCCAAATCCCGCATTTTCAGAAACGCTCAAACGCCATTTTCTCAGAAATGGCTCCAAATTTTTTCTTCAAATTTTTTCATTAGATAATGCTAATTGCACTGTTTAACATGATATGAAATTCATTTTGTTGTATTTATTTGTTTTTTTCTTCCAAAAAATTACACAATTTTTTGAATTTAATAATATAAGTTTTTGAAATATCTCTCACGCCGTTTATATGGACATTTCCATCGATTTATATTCATAATTACATTTGTGAGTGGTAGTGCTTTAAATGACTGCAATTAAACTTTTTCGAAAACTCAAAAGATTCCTGTGAAAAAGAGCTTCAAATTTAGTATTTACAGTAATGCTTAATCGCCATTTTGTTAAAAACCGCCTTAACGTATTCAATGAAAATTTCTATTTAGGACGGGATTTTACTCTTCTTTAATATTCTTGAAGTAATAATTCGATTGTACTACCAGGAAAGAAAAAAGTTGAGAAATTGTTAAAAAAAAAAAAAAAAGTACTTCAGGCAACGATAGATGGCAGCTGGCCAGAGAATGGGGTAAGACCTGAAAGCCAAACCACATCAACGAAATTAGAAAAAATTTTTACGAGAAAGTCTGTGCCATTCCATTGCATCTCTAGTTACTTTCACGTATACATACGTGTATACGAGAGTAATATACATGGTAAAGAGAAAGTTATGTAATGCTGCGGACAACCAATTTCGAGACTTCAACTGAAATACACGTTTTGGGGTCCCCTGATACCGAAAAAGTGTTGTTGTTTTTTTCGAATCGTCTATCCGTCCGTCCGTCCATGTACTACTAGCGCCTAAACAACACGTAGGATCTTTTCCAAATTGAAGAATCCCCTGTCCATCTGGCTCTAGTGGAAGCTTTGGAATTTTGAAAATCATTCTTTAAAATTTGGGGGTACTTTACAAGAAGCCCTAGGAACATTTCCAATTTTCTTTCAAAATTTGCTCAAAATTTTTTCTTTAAATTTTTTGTACGGTTAGTGCCAAACAAACCCTATATGATAGCATAAACGCCATATTGCTCTATTGTTTTGCTTTTCCAAAAATTACAAACATGTATTTATTTTAAACATCTCTCACGCCGTTAATATGGACATTACCATCGATTTCTATGCATTATTATATTTGTGAGTGGAAGTGCTTGAATGACTTCAAATAAACTATTTTGAAATCTCAATAGATTCCTGTGAAAAAGAGCTGAAATTTCGCATTTACAGTAATGCTTAATTGTCATTTTCTTAAGGACTACGAATATTTCAATGAAAACTTCTATATAGGATGAGTTTTAAGTCTTCTTTAATATTCTTGAAGTAATGATTTAGTTGTACTGCTAGGAAAGCAAAAAGTTGAGAAATTTTCAAAAAATGTACTTTGAGCGATGATAGATGGCAGCTAGCCAGGGAATGGAGCTAGACTTTTAAGTCAGACCACACCAAGGAATTTAGAAAAATTTTTTTCGAGAAAATATGTGCCATTCTGTTGTACTTCTAGTTGAAATGTTATTTTTTGTATCCTTTTTGAAATTTGGCAGATAGAAACAACAAAAGGGAAGAAATAGATGAGTAATTTTTGAAATTAATTTAATAGTCAGACATTGGTCTGACAAATGTGAAATTCTGTATTTTAAAAATTAAAATCTGTTTTAAATACCTAAATAATATCGTTAAAAACTATATTTTCATGATATGAAAGTATGTGTTCATGGGTTTAATGTAGGTGTAATTGTGTTTTATTCAAGGAAAAGGTAAAAGCATAAAACAAGTTTAAAAATTAGCAAGCTCCGGTAATAAAAACTATAATATTTTTGAAAGGAGATGGATTAAAAACAACAACAACAACAACAACAACATGTACCCTATTTTCAATCCTATACCTTATAAAACATTGTAAGTTGCCCAAAACAGTGAAATATAAAAAATAAATATAGAAGGAAAATGTATTGTAAATGAAGAAATGAATAAATAAATTTTAAAAAAGTAAATAAATAAATAAATGGAAAAATAAATGTATAACTAACTAACAAAACAAACAAACAAATATATAAATAAAAACCCAAGAGAGAAAGAGAAAGGGCGAAATATAACAGGATTGAAAATGATAGAAATACTTGTTTGTGATTTCCATTCAAATACTCTCTGTTTATATACTCTCTTTGTCCATCATAGTGTTGCTAGTGTTGGCAAACTTGTAAGCAGCTGGACTCTCTTTGTTTGAATTCGCACATGTCTTGGGCGCCAAGATCTCTTTGCTGTTTGCTCATTGTCCGTATCTCCTCTATGCCTCAATGCGGCATATTCAATTTACATTACACTTTGCCTACCGTGTTATACCGTGTTATATATTCTAGTATAGTATTACATTAGTGTTGCACCTGCTTTGCACAGCCGTAAACCATTGGGGTGAGCATGGTGGAAATAACACCATGGGGGTGAGGCGAGTAATCCATGCGATTGCGTCTAACTCATTGCCAATTTGTTCGCGTAATAGATGTTATTTTCATCATAGTTGTTCTTGCATTGAATGGCAAACACATGACTACCGCAGTGCAAACTTTACGATAAGATTAATTTGAGGTTCGTCGTGGAAGGCTGTCAACCGGCCGAGTTTGAATGACGAGTACAATTGCCGAAAATTTTAAAATTTTGGGTGATGGGAAAGCGTCAATTGTGAGTAACATAGTTTATTGTTGTTTCTTTGATAATAATACTCTGTCATGTTTACTGGAGATACTGTATTATGTGTTGCAGAAAAATATTGAAATGCAGTTATGAAGAGCAAGACACTTACAAAACTATTCCGGCAAGGTTTCATTTGGGGTGAGTTTTATTAATAGCATTGTTTTGAAGAATTCTTTAAATTTAATACATTTTTCAATTCCTATTATAAGATGTTGTTTCCTTCATAACTTGAGTGGAATACATGATTTTCGAAGAATTTAAACAGTACAAGAAGCTTGTATGCTTATTTCCTTTAAAAGTACTAATGCATAGAATTGTGTTTTTTGAATATTGCTACCCATCATAAGACATTTGTATTGACATTTCAGTTGGAAGAAAATGAACAGAAGAATAATTGTTAATTTCGTTTTGAAGATGAGATGACTGGCTGTTTTAATGATGTAAAGAGAACTCGTGTGTTTCATTGCACTTAGACTATGCTCTAAGAATAGGTGGAATGACATGTTGTAGAAGCTTATACTATAATCTTCCAGAAGCTGTCCAAAGTTGTTATTAAAGCTCTAGTAAGTATGCTGCCTTCTTAATTTGGAAAGATGTGAAGCTTGATTCTTTATGTACCTTCTATCAGTGGTGTTTTGGAAAAGGGGTATTACCAACTGAACATAAATCTTTCAGGAGGAGCAAGATACGTGTTAAGTTACACGCTACATCATAAAATACATGTTATCTCTCTTTCTAATACCGTTATTTCCAATAATAGGATGTGTGGTAATGTTCCACATTAATTGTAGTTTTGAAACTGAAAATAACTTTATATTAAAACTAGTGATGGGTCGATACCTGAATTTCTCGATACTTGATACTGTTACCTGCCTGAGAGCTTCGATACTTGATACCATACTTCTTTAAAGGCTCAGCAGCAAAAGTGGTTCAATCAGAATTGGAAGGATATATTTTGTTCTTCACACATGCATATATGTACTATTTTAATATTTAAAAACTATTGAGATGAACATACATTTTTTAAAGTTTTTAAAGATTCTTATTAAAGAAAACTAACATTCTAACTCTTTCTGTGTCCATTCTATTTCTTTCTTTGTTTTTTTGTCACATATCAATCCAGCAGTACTGGGAAGTCTCTGCGAAAACTCTGTAGCTGATGGAATGCCCAGGTATCGAACAGCACTTTTCTTAAATTCGGGAGAGTTTTTTTCAGTGAGATAGTACATTTGCATCAGAAGAAAGAAAGTCCACACATTTAATTCATCTTCTTGTGCTGTGGTTTCGTATACACATCATGATATTTTCGTGATCACTCTTCAGAGTATTCCTATATAGAGACCACATGCCAATTCATTTTCGGGGGTTCAGTAGTTGAGGATGCCTATAAAATGAATTAAAACTTTTGAACAATAAATACTTGTCTAATTTGAAATTTCTAATGCAGATAATGAAAATGAGTTATTCGGAATCATATACAGTGATTTTTTTAAACTACTGAAATAAGGGACAGTCAAAATCATGATTAAAGGATTCTTATTTTCTGGTGTATCTAGGTTGAAGATGTTTAATTAATTCTTTGAATCTATTGTCTTCAATTAAACTGATACATTGATTATATTTGCGTGCCATGTAAGCAAATTTTCTTGTTATTGCCTTTGAATGGTTGTCTTCTTATTTAAATTTGTTCTTTGTGGCCAAAAAGTCAATGAGTGTTGGTTGATTTGTGTTGAAACTTGATGATCTTGACAGGACTGGCCATGAGTCTTTAACTTCTACCACTTCACTTGTACGATTTGCAACGATTCCAACAGCCAGTGCAACATTAATTGGCTTGGCTCTCTTGTGTTCAGTGGAACTGATTACTATCCGGTGTATTGATGTTACATGTTTTTTTAAATTACTAGTATTGTGTGATTTTCCACCAGGCGAAAATGTTTTTTTTACATATTCTACAATTAGCACGATTATCATCTTTCGAGTCCTCTTCAAAATAGTTCCACACTTTACTCATTTTATTTATGGAATCTATAATTTAATCTATTTATGGCACTAATCTAGTCGTCTTTCTGTCACTTCAAAATGCAGAACTGAACTCAAGAACTCTGTCAGATGCCTCCGCGGTGGGCTGAGGAGGGGAGTATCCCGGGAAGAAACGCTGTAATCGAGCACTGCTTATCGTGCCTGTTGTCACTAGATTGCCGGGAGCTGTCGTCACTAGATTGAGGAAGAGTTTCCCCAAGCTGAATTGGTCGCGAATTGCATGCTATCTCAAGAGATGGTGACAGGCGCGAGTGGGGTAAAGAGCGGGCCACAGCACTCGGAAGTTGCAGCGTTGGGTAATTTCAACGACTGCAAGTGAATCCGAAGAGACGGACACTTCCTTGTTGCTAACAGAAGAAAAATAGGAGAAAGCGGAATGTAAAGAAGACAATTATTCCATAAAATCAGAAGAGCTGGGGAATGGCATAAATAATTCAAAGTATCGAAAAAGTATAGAGTCATTTTCCGAAAGTATCGATCACTATCGATACCACCTGAGTATCGAGGTATCGAAAGTATCGAGGACCCATCCCTAATTAAAACCCAATTTCAAAAAGCCAGGTGCTAAAGTGTTAAGCATTATATTTCTGGTATTTTGTACTAGTAAACATTCTAATCTTGTTAAGTATTGAGATTAAATTTAACAGAAAATTTGTTTAATTTTATTATGAAATTATTTTCTGTTTCTATTTATTCAATTTATGTAGATTTTGAGTTGCTGGTTGTATTGCAATCCTTTCAGTCTCCTTACATTTACATTTAATAAAAGATCATCATACCACTATCTACCTCTTTGCATTTGTCTAGCTAGCTATTTATTTACTTACTTTTTCTAATATGATATATAAAAGTGGCAGGCCTTTGCAGTGAAGGAAATTTATATTTGTGGGTCTGACACATATGTATGAGAGTTTGAGTTTAATAATTATCTCAATGAAGGAAAAAGCAGTATCTCAGTTTTAATAAGAACACAGCAATATGTGTTGAAAATTACGTAACAAAATGTTTCATAACAAATGCAATTCCTTCCTGGCCATCAAACAACTTTCCTGCTTGTAGGTAAATGACATTCATGAACATCAAATTAAAAATTTATAAGGAAAACAAAATAAACATTGTTTAAATTCGATGATAAAGAATAGTAGCAATATTTACTTCAGCTGCAGCATAATATGATAGTTCTTCTGTATTGTACATGTTTTTTTTTTTGGCATTGAAGTCAGCAAAGAAAACCCCCTATACAATATTGATTCTGAAAATTGCAAAATTGTGGCACAGTTTTATGCCAAAATCCTTGTGGGCTCAGACAAAACTTTGCCACTAATTCGACTTGTTAACTATGCCCTGGCCTTTGGGCTCAGCAGTGTACATAAACCAATATTTTATTTTGTTTTTTTAATCTTATATTTGAACAGTAACATGTGGTGACTTGAAATTATGTTGCTTGGATTTGTGATTTTGTATGTATTATAATTTATAAGATTTGTACGCACTAGCAAGAGAAACATTTCTTTTAGACAATCTGAAATTGAAATTTTTGCTCTCTCCAACAAAAGCCTCAGAAGAAGTGCTATGAGAAAGATTGAGGAAGCAGGAAGAAATTGAAGAAATCTATGCCACTAAAGCAATAACGAACCTGCAGTGAACAGAACCTGATTACGAATTACGACATGTCATAAAACATTACATGCATGGGTTTCTTCATCTCGTGTGCAGGAAGAAGTGTTTCCATAAACCATGCAAATAATGAGAGTGCTTTGAGTGTAATAGAGCACATGGATGTTATCACATTCTAGTGTGTGAAAAACGTAAGTGCAGTACACAAAACTATAGATCCAAACAAAACTAAATGCACACATGTGCACCATTTCTACTATTATTATAATTAATAAATACTAGAATAATATTAAATTCCTCTTTATAATGAAGTTTTCTTGTGTTATAGCCAAAAGAGCTGGGTTATTAGAAGACATTTAATGAAACTGGTGTCCTTCAAATTCAGTGCTTGAAGAAATTTTTTGATGCTGGTGAGTGAGAGTTTATCATTTAAAAACTTTTTCTGAGACTTAAAGAAATGTTGCAAGTTTGATATTTTGTTATGAGTTCTGAAAGCATCATCAATTTTTCACTTGCTCAGAAGTATTCATATGAAATTCATGGTATTTGTGAATTCTGGCACTATAGAGGAATCCAGTTTTAAATTTTTATGATTTGTTGCACTTCATATGTAGCTGTAAAATTTTGTATGTAAATTCACTGAAAACTTATCCAATGTGTGGAAGTATTGCAGCAGATTTGAGATTACCTAACTAGTGGCTTTGTTATATATTTCTGTAAATTTAATTAAGATTGCCTCTATTTATTACTGAGAATGCCATGTACTATGAACCATTGTAACACATTTAATGTGAATGCAATCCTATTTTTAGCATGTTTGTTGTCCTCTTTGGCATTTTTTCAGTGACTAAAAGGCGTACAAATATGCTGAGAAATTTATCCTTAGTGGGTGGTGGTCTGGTGTTTTGAGAACATGGGAAGTATGTGGCATAGTTTAAAGAAGATATTTTGAGAATATTCCTCAAATGTTGTTAATTGATACGGTATTATGTTGTTTTTCCTAAATAACAAGATATTAAGTGTGAAGTTCATGAAAAGTTGTGCCATTATAGTTGCTATATAATTTAAATTACGTAATTATATTTTTCTGATTTGTATAAAACATTCAATTTTGTTTTCTTTATATAAAGTTTTAATACAAAGTGTAATTTGATTCATTTTGGTAAATGGTTAAATACTTAAAATGATATAAGGAATATTAAAGGTAAGATCTTTAAAGCTATATGGTATGAACAAAATTAGGAACTCACAATTTGTGTTTATTGATGTTACCACATTTATTTCTCTTTATTCAATTGTGATATCTCGAAAGTAAATGGAGAAGGGAAGGGGAATTATTTTTTTCTTGCAGTGTTTTGGAACTGGAAGAAAAGTACAGATACTTACATTTTAGAAAATGGCCACTTCAAGAATTGAACTTATCTTAATTTTTAGGTTGACTCGTTGACACTCATGTGAGAATTTTATGTTAATTTTAAAAATATAATTGGTTTTGAATCATGCCAATCCTAAAGTGGTAGCTGAAATTGATCCATCTTAAATACTTGAACTCAAAACTGGTGTTTAGGGCTGGGAAACAAGGATATTAAATCATAAATTATATGGATATTACAGTGAAATAACAGAACAAGTGACTGTTATTTCGAATCCAAAAGGGAATGAGAAAATTTTGGAATTAACACAAGCAATGGATTGTTGAAACAAAAAATATGTTGTGCACGAAAGTACAATGATGAGTGAATTTATCTTAAACTATCCATTAAATTTTCCCTGATTTTGTCTTTATTTTTAATGAATGTTGATAAACTATTGGGCTGTATTTCTATATTCCTTTTCACTTTCACCCGTCTTCTTAATTCCTCTCTCTACTTCCCATAGCACTTGAACTTTCTTATCTAGCATTAAACTGTTGTATGTTCCCCACTTAGACATGGTGAATATGAAAGAAACACTGTAGGTGCTCTGAAGAAATCTAAAAAATAATTGACTTTCGAAAAATTTCTTGCTCTTTCTAATTGGTTGGTTGGAGGAGGAGGAGGAAGAGGTGGCGGCTCCTTCCTGAACTTGTGCATTGAAGAACTCTACGGACGGTTGGAGGGAGCAGGAGAAAGGGATTTAGGCTATTGACAAAAGCAACAGATGACTCTTCCAGCCTGCTTTAGTGAAATCCTCACATTTTTTGCAATCTGAGCAGGGAAACTTGTTGATCAGGTGACGTGAATACAACTTCAACTCTCAGTGTTCAAAGACTAGCAATTGTTCAAATACAGGCTTTGATAATTCAAATTACAATGACCTTTGCCATAACGTTGCACAGGAATTTCAAAGGGAACTTTCTTTTAACCAAGATGTCCAATAACTCAAATTATTTAATTTATTTATTCCTTTATTTACGCCAATCAGCTTTGTACAAATAAGTAACATTTCATATATCAAATTGTAAAGCTACAACTAATTTACATTATTTAATATACGCAAAAATACTCAACAAATAAATCAAAAACAAAAATTATAAACTGTGAGTAAATTACAATACGTCATTGTTAAACAAAAATTACTGAAGTATATAAACAAATTATAATATATTATTTTTTCGGAAGTATAATGTTTTTAATCTTTGACAAGAATGATGATAAAGATCCTCCAAAAAAATTTATGTCTGAACAATATTCATTAACTAGATTTGCTATTCTGTTTTTTGGACCATGATATACATAATTTTTAGAAGTCTTCACAGTATCAAGTACTCTATGGGATCGCAGACAAAGCCTTGGATAGACGAATCCAAATTGTTCAAGCATCTCTGGACAATCAATTTGACAATTAATAATTTTATAAAAATATGTGAGGTCCATAATTTGTCTATGCTTTGAAAGGTTGTCAATTTTAAATTGATCATAAACTTCATCGATGGTCATGTTGTAACCTCTGATATTCATGTAATACTTGATATATTTACAAAGTTTCTTCTGAATATTTTCAATTCCTTGGATAAGAGTATCCGTGTATGGTGACCAGATAGTTGAACAGTATTCAAATATTGGACGAATCAGGGTGAAATATAAATTAATTAATGTATTTACATTATTGAATTCCTTACCAGATCTGAGTATGAATCCCATTGTTCTGGATGCCTTAGATATTATTTTGTCTACATGGTTTGAGAAATTAAGTTTGTTATCAATAATAACGCCTAAGTCCTTTACGGATACGACTTCCTGGAGATGATGACCAGTAAGGTGGTATACTGCAGGTTGTCGTTGAGAAGAGCGAGATAAGGACATCACCACACATTTATCAACATTCAGTTTTAATTTATTCCTCAAACACCAATTGCTGAGCCCATCAAGATCTTGCTGTAGAATGTGGATATCATCATCATTATTAATTCTTCGAAATATTTTCAGATCATCTGCATACAACAGATAATCTGATTTAAATTTATCTCCAATGTCATTAATGAAAAAAATGAACAAGATTGGTCCAAGATGTGATCCTTGTGGTACGCCTGAAGTTACTCTTGTATTCGGTTGAGATATGTCCATTTACTCGAACTTGAAGATATCTTCGAGATAGATATGAGCGAAACCAGTCCAGTGCTATGCCACGTACTCCATATTGATTTACTTTATCACATAAAATGGCATGGTCTACCATGTCAAAAGCTTTACTGAAATCATTATATACTGCATGTACTTCTTTACCTTCATTCATTTGCTCAAGTACATGGTTAACATACAAGAAAAGATTTGTAGTGGTAGATCTCCCTTCAATGAATCCATGTTGTCTTGCTGAAATAATATTTTTGAAGGGAAAAATTATTTGAAGCATAATAAGTTTCTCGAACACTTTGGATAACGATGATTGTATGCATACAGGTCTATAATTGGTTACCGTCGGTTTGGATCCTGATTTATAAATTGGGCTAATATACGATATCTTCCACGCTGTTGGAAAAATACCATATTCTAGTGATTTGCTAAAAATGTGAGTTAAGGGTTCACAAAGTCCAGCAGCACAATTTCTCAAAAACTGGTTGGGTATACCGTCAGGTCCAGCACCTTTTTTAACATCCAGCTTACATAACTGTTCGTACACATCGCTAAAAGTGACATTCAATTTGGTGATATGAACATCCTGATTGGGTAGAAGTTCTCCATTCCTATTCATAGTTGTGGTGGTATAATCGTTCATATCATTTGTTTGTATAAATGCTTTCAAAATACGATGCGAATAAATTGCTCACTTCTTTCCCATTTTTCGCTTCTTTTTCATACCAGGACAGTTGATGGAAGATTTAGATCACACCGTCTCTTATTTTTTATGAATTTCCAAAACTGGCTGGAATCTGTCTTTATTTTCTCCTCCGTTCTGGATATATAATCATCATAGCATTTCTTACTCATATTTTTACATATAAATCTTGAGACGAACCCGTAAACCCGGCTTGTTCGCAGTAAATTTATTTGCAAGGGACAGGTGTTCTTTTTCGTGAATGGGCTCGGGGTTATTAATCAGACACCATTGTTCCGTGAACAAAATAAACATGAATTATTTATTATTCTAAACAAATCACTATTGATTACAAATGTCTGTGATTGTCTTTATCCTTTTCTTTACCTCACCCAGAATCACTGTTAGTTCTTTCGATCTTACATCGATCGAGGACATATTTACCGTTTAATACTGCCCCCTCGAGCGTCGGCGGCTTCGGGGACTCTCGGGTTGTCTCGTACTCCTTCGCTGTGCTGCCTATACCCGCTCCACTGGGGGCCAGCCGATGCGATGCGCTGCGTCTCCGAAGCACTTTCCCTAGCGTAATCTTCCCACGGTGCCTCTGCGCCTCCCCGCTGAACTCCTTTCCAGTTCACCCAGATCTACTCGATGTCACCTTCCGCGAGCTGACAAACGCCACTAATTATTCAAGGTACAGTTTACTAGCACGTGTCTCACCATTTCACCAGGCTACTAGTCTCGTGGCGTACTCCTCTGCACACAAGTTCTCTCGATCAGTACTACCCCGGATAATAGCTGTTACTCTGGCACTACGTCCGAGCCACTAATGATGGTTATATCTAGCACAACTCGTCCGTCAATCACTTTTGGCAGCGCTCATTCGTTCGCGACACTATTCTACCTTGTTCGAACGCGGAGCAGCCCCAGGTACTTCCTTCCTTACAGGCGTCCGGCCGTACACTGAAGCCTCGCGGCGTCTTTTCTCAGGCCTTCGGCCAACCGACAACACTTCGCCGCCCGTAGCTGTTTCTTGTGGCTAGCGGGCGCCCTCTGGCAACCGTTTTGCCGCGTACTCTTACTTGTTGTATCGCCGTTTCTTTAGGCAGAAACGCGGTGCGTTTCAATCTTAATCTTCGAAATTGATTGTATGCAGCTTTCGTTCTTGATCGTTTATATCTCATATGTGCCATCTTCTTTTGTTTTATGTTTTACATCAAATCTTTGGAAAACCAACAGGGATAATTCTTCATACCAACATTATGTACTGGGACAAATTGCACAATCCCTTCATTAAGTTTATCATAGAACCATTTAACCTTATCATATATAGATTCCAACTTATAAAGATCGATCCAATTACTTCTCAAGAAAAAACTATTTAGTTCCATGTAATCTGCATTTTTAAAATTATATGTTGGTGCGTTCTGTATTTCGAGAACAGCTTGGATATCAATATATGTACTTAGTGCCGGATGGTGATTGTCTTCATCTATGAAAACATCTGTTTTTCTCACTTTTATATCTTTAGAACTAAAACATAGATCAAGAATTTTATTATTTACATTGCAAATTTCATTATATTGTTGACAGTTATTCAGGAGCATCTCGTTGTATAAAATGTTTGTACAATCTGCACTGGGGTAACTGCTAGGGAGGTTATAATCTCCCATGATCAGAAACTCACAGTTTGGATATTTATTTTTCACAAGCGATATTGTATCAAGGTGTTTATTGTATGCACCAATTGACGATTGTGGTGGTATATATACACATCCGATTATAATATCATTTACAAAACATTTTATTTTAATAAATACCTGCTCAATATCATTGTTGTTGATAGTTATTAGTTCTGTCGAAATAGTACGTTTAACAGCAATAAAGACTCCACCTCCACGTTCACAATTGCTTGTCAAATGATCTCTATCTTTTCTATACATGACATATGAATTATCTATAATTTCTCCATCAGAAATAGATGAATTTAACCATGACTTGCTCACACATATATCACAGTGATGACTTGCAGTAGAGGTTAAGAAATTCTTCAGCTTAGTTCTCAGACCTCTAGTATTTTGATAATAAATTAGTAGCTCATTTTTCTTTGAACTTCTCTTTTGACGTGCGAAAAAGTTGTTTATTTACTATCTTTGGTATGCCATTCACATACCTGATCGTTTTATCATGATCACCATTTTTTTTTAAATTATCAAGTTCAGAACGTAGGGCGTTAAGATGAGTTTTCTGAGCTAGAGTAAGGTTTGGCTTGAATACGATGTTCGTTTCACTAGTGGGTTTGATCTTTAGCAAATTTCTAGCATCAGATACCGACGGAGTTTCAATCAGTACCGGTCGAGTTTTCCCTGCTGTTTGTCGTCAAAGTCGACGAAGTTTGAAATTTGGTACCGCTTCTGATATCTCCTGTGGAATAAGGGAAACAATCTTCTCATAATCATCTTGTCGTCGATCAGCACCTACTGTTTTATCAGACTCCAATACATTAAAAACAATAACTTCAGTTTCACGTTTTTTCCGCTCATATATTTCATATATTATGTTATTTGGGTCACTTAGATTATAAGTAGGATTATTGAGCAATGATGATTTATCCTCAGTTATTTTAACTCTTTCCTCTAATTGTTAATAGTTTTGCATGATTATTTTATTTTGCTCTGCGATTTTGTTTAAGTCTGACTTGATACCTCTCATATTGTTTTCAATTCTATCTATCTTCTCTCTGAAGGGATTCAAATATTTTTCAAACATTTGTTCCATCTTATTCAGATAGATTTTACTAGTAGACAACGATGGCACATCAACGTCTTCTTCGTTATCATTATCGGACTCAATTATGCTAACCTCAATTTTACATTTCGAACATCGCCAGTTAGTACGGCCTGTCTTTTTAAATTCTGCTGCTACCTTTTTGAAATTCTCGTCATCAAGATCAGTACACTTCTTGTGAAACCAATTTTTACATTCAATACAGCTCACGCTTGCACTATTTTCTCTAATTTGTTTAGTGCAACTTGTACATATGTAAATTTTCGACGCCATTTTATAATAAAATAATAGTAGAAATAAAAAATATATACAAATATACAATTATGTCTAACGTAAAATTGATTAGTGAATCTCTAATCAGCTTTCATCTATCTGCTGATTAGAGATTCACTAATCAATCACTAATCACAAGTATATTATACTTCTTCGTACACTTCAATTAAAGCTGAATAAACAACCTTTACGAGACACTTTTTGTACTTTTCTTATCAAAACATGATCTTGCTCTGGAAGTTAAGGATTTGTTTGAACATGCTTTTACTAACCACCCAGAGTTCAAAACCAATTGCACACACAGAATTTCTTAATTGCACTTTAACACAAAGCTTCTTTACCATTGAACAAAGTAATAAACTCATGAAACTGAACAAAAAATTATTAATTCTACTTTTCTTCACTCACACGCTCCAGCCACATAATATTCTCCATTTTCTGCTCCAGTTCGTATGTGTAACAAGGCAGCATTGAAGTACAGAATAGCATATGCTATTCCACTATGTTGCACTACGATGATAGATTCTTAAGAATAGCTTAAGAATTACACTCCGAGTTTTCTACTAGCTCCACGGCCCGGGCACCATCACTAAACATCGAAAGTTCGAACGCACACAATTCGGCACAGAACACGAAATTGGTCGATGCACAAATATACACACTGTAATAATACTATAAAAGCACTATTGGTATGATCACTTTAAAATTGTTAAAGATGTCACAGCTGGGTCTAATAGGTGACGAGCCAAGATGGCGGACGGCCCGGGGCGGAGCTGAGCGGCAGACACGTCCGTACGTCACGGTGGCATTCATGTAGCAAGTATTTTAATGTCAATTCTAATCTCCAGGTTCGTGGTTAATTTTGAGAGTTCACCATCCGCGATTAATGTAAATAATTTGTCTAAAATGTAAATCGCTGGAATCTTGCCAAAAAATGATGTAATATATCATTTATTCAAAACCACTTAGAATCTTCTTTGTCGGAGCCTTAACTTGATATAGAAAAAGACGTAGCTGCTGAATTCATCATCACAATCCACGAGATTACTTTATTACTGCAACATACAATGTAATAGTTTCCGCGTTACTTCATTAAAAACATCAAAATCGTGCAAAAGCCAATAACTTATTTCAAGCACGTGAACGTCTTCCTTCCAAGTCGACCGTTAAATCTTCACAAACGGAAGTACATAGTGAAAAAATTTAATGTCAAATTAAAGATGATTACCAATATCAAAAGCATTTTTGAAGCATCTTAAAGCATCCCTTCATCAATCATTGCTACAGCTTTCCTTATTAACTGTTTCCTCTAATGACACTTGAATGAATGGATTTTGTCCATGTCTGTAGCTGTAGTTGACTTGTACAGTTTGGTGGCAAAAATATAACTTAAATTTCACAGCCCACTAGTGTCTTTTCGATGAGCAGCACACTGATAAATGAAGAGGACAATTTTGCGATTCTTGGTGCCCATCTTCCTATCTAATTGTAAGAGAAAGCCTTCAAAAGCTGAACTCGTGGCTCATTGCAAAGTCGCAAGCCTTTCACCACTGAGATCCGGGTTCGATTCCCGTCGAATCTCATGTGAAATTTGTTCCAACAAAACGAGTTAGGCTGCTTCACAAGGGCTAGTGCAACCCCTGTGAAGTGTCCTAAACCCTACCTCTATCCTCATTCCTTCCTAATTCTGGCCGCTGGGTAGTGACGCAGGAGCGCGCGGTAGGAGGCGCGTACGCGGAGATGCTACCTGGCGGTCCTCTTGACAACCGACTACGACGAGACGCGACAGACAATGTTAACGGAGGATTACTCCATAAAACAAGCGCAGTAATAGGAGGATTACTCCGAGAAGCGCAAAGCGCTCAACGCCCCCCAAGGGGCTTGGAGACGCGTTGCGTCGAAGTAGACGCAAGTAGACGCAACAAAAATTCTTCCATTCATCCTGGATTGTTGGTTTGTCTTGTATTTTGTTGGAATAGTTTTAATATTTTTACAACATGGGGATCTTGAAACTAATAACTAAAGGATGCAATTTTTCACTTCCGCCGGCATTACATGCCAGTAGCACGATGTTTTCTGTTTTGATTTAGTGCCTCCAAGGCATGGGTCCCCTTTAAATGGCAATGTTACGTCGGGCTGGCGATTGAACAACGTACCAGTTTCGTCTGCATTGAAAATATTAATTGGACGGTACTGCATACGCCACTTCTACGGTACTGTATAACATTTATGGTGTTTGGATTCATACTTGTACATTTTCCAGAGACAGTTTTGTAAATTAGATTTCGACACCTTTTGAAGCGACCCAGCTAGCCATGGGACACTTTGAAGTGTTAAGAGTCCTACACGTGCTGTTGTTTTCATTCGAAGCTAGCAGGGCTGTGTCATCTGCATATGTTGCAGTGATGACATCCGATGACTGAGGTAAGTCAGAGGTGTACAGCGTATACAGAACTGGTCCGAGGATGCTGCCCTGTGGTACTCCTGATAGTATTGGATGGAACGACGTTATTTCATCTCCGAATTTTATTTGGAAAAATCGATCCAAAATGAAGGAACGAATCATGTTATAGAATGGATGAGGCAGACATTTCTTAATTTTGTATAATAAGCCTTGATGCCACACTTTGTCAAAGGCTTGCGTAATATCTAGAAATAGAGCGGAACAATACATTTTATTTTCTAGAGCTTCGTTGATGGTGTCGACTACTCTATGAATTTGTTCTATTGTAGAATGTTGTTTCCTGAAACCAAACTGATGATCTGGGATTGCATCATTTTCTCCAAGTATAGGATATATGCGGAGTAGTAGTAGTTTCTCAAAAACTTTAGACAACGAAGGCAATAAACTTATTGGTCTGTAGGATGTAACTTCTTGTAGAGGTTTTCCCGGTTTTGGAATTACAATTTCCACTGCGAAGGATAATGCCCAATACGTATTATTCCATTAAAAATAGATGTTACGAGGGCAATGAGTTTCTTTGGAAGTTTTTTAAGCATTTCTCCTGTAATTCGATCGTGACCAGGAGCCTTGTGGTTTGGTAGTAATTTCAGTCCTGCTGTGACTTCTTTTGTGGAGAAGAATTTGATTGGTAGCGACATTTGAAGAGGACTTTCCAGGAATTCTATAATTTCTTGTTCTTCTGTGAGTAATGTTGAGGGGTATGGTTGAAATGTTTTTGTAAAATAATTTGCAAATTCTTCTGCCTTTTCTTTCTCTGTTCTGGCCCAGCTTCCATTGATTTTACGGAGGGGGGGAACATGTTTTGTAGGTCTTTTTAAGTTTTTAGTAATTTTCCATAAGGAGTAATCCGTTGCTTTTGAAGGTGACAGCTTTTCTATGCGTTCCTTCATTTCCTCCGAGTGAAATTCTTGCAATTTTCTGGTTAAATGGCGGGAAGTTCTGTTTAGTAGACGTTTGTCGTCCGGATGATGAGTGTGTTGCCATGTCTTCATCTGTCTTTTCTCTTTAATTAACTTCATTATTTCTGCAGGATATTTATTTTTTTCAAACACACTCGTTTTTGGTGTAGCATATACAGCTGCCTGTTGAATGTGGTGTATTAAATATTCAACAGCGTTATCGATGTCTCCTGGAGACTTTAGACGGACCTTGGCAGTGGTGTTGCAGTTAAGCCAGTTGCTGTATTCTTCCCAGTTGGTTTTTCTGTTTGTAAGATATTTATTTTCTTTCTTTTTAATTTCAGAAGAACTGATTGTTAGTATTTCTGGAGAATGATCAGATGAAAGATCAAAAGACGGTTCTATTATGTGATAGGTTTGAGCCATACCCCTTGTGACGAAGATATCCAATACATCAGGAACTTTATTACCATCCGTTGGCCAGTAGGTGGGATTTCCTGATGAAATTGTTTGGAGTTTTAGTGTTGAAATAGCTCCTTCTAAAGCTCGACCTCTTGTGGTTACCAATCGTGATCCTCACAGTTGATTTTTCGCATTGTAGTCACCTCCAGCGATAAATCTCGGGCCGAGTGTTTTAAAGAACTTGATATATTGATCAGTGGTTATCTTGTATTTTGGAGGGGAGTATATAGCTGAAATCACGAGCGGACCAAACTTATCATATACTTGTATCGATGTTGCTTGCAGATGTTCTTCAGCATTTTCTTCATACAAATTATGTTTCAATTTTGTTTTAATTATTACTGCAGTGCCTCCATGAGCTGTTCCATCTGGGTGATTTGTGCAATAGACGACGTAGTTAGGTATACGTAGATAGCTTCTTTCCGTAAAATGTGATTCGGACACAAGAAGTATATCAATTTTTTCTTGATGTATAAACACTTCTAACTCTCTACGATGTTGGAGAATTCCGTTGGCATTCCAAGAGCCTATTCGCAATAAATTGTTCATAGTTTCTTCATTATTGCTGTCATGATATTAATCAAGCTGGAAATTTGTTCCGCTTGCTTTGCTAAGATGGACTCGAATTTTTTAAACGATTCTTGAATTATGGATATCAGATTATTTTCATGCGATGAATTTTGATTATTGATTTGCGAAAAATGGGCCGCTTGTGCGTATGTGCGCTGTGTGTCTCTGGTTCCTGTAGATTGTTTACTCTTTGTTGAACTTGAATTGCTATTTTCATTTTTGTTTTCCATCGAGTTTCCACTGTCTTGATTTTCTCTAGGATACTTGCTGTTACGAATTTTTTGATATACTTCGCAACCTTTATAATTTGCTGGATGATCACGGCTACACAAAGCACATGTAGCTGGTGTGTCTCTACTTTTAGTACAGGTCCGACTATCATGATTCTTTCCGCATTTCACACAGCTATACGGAAGCGTACAGTAACGATAACTGTGCTCGTAGGACTGACAACGCTTACATTGAATTATTTCACGTTTTTTGCGCGGTGGTTCAAAACTTATTTTTGCATGAAGTAAATATTCGATATCATAAATTTTGTTGTTGTTGCTTTGAGGTTCTAAGTCCACAAAAAACATTGATAGAGGTGCTTTTGTTAGACGATGTTTAATATTATGAATTTGTCTTACCTTGTGACCTTGTGCTTCTATAGCTTCTTTAAGTTCAGTTTCATCTACTGATGGGTGCATATTTTTTAATACTACCCGAAATGCTCTTTCTTGTTTTAACTGGAATGTATAGTGCGCAATATTTTTTTGATTTAGATGCTTAACAAGTTTTCGATAAATATCTGGTGTTTGAGGTACTATTTTCACATTGTTCATTGTAATTTTGGCTTCATCTTGATATGTTTTGATTAGTTTATACGTGAAGTCTTCATCTTCAACCACTTCTTTAATTGATTTGATCGTGTTAGATATAGCTCTAACGCCTGGTATGAAAATCGGCGGGGTTCGATATTTATTTTGTTCATGAGTGTTGCCTTTGGTTGTCGTATCATTGATATTCTCAGATTTAGAGGACACTTCTAAATTTTCATCATCACATGTGAGATGCTCATACCTGTTTTTTGACGATATTGTGTCGCTTTCACTGATAATCTTTTTAGAGGGTCCTTTGGGATTGTCATCAATACGTCTTTTTTGTCGACGCAGCGGGACTGTTTGCCATGAGCTGTTCAGGGTTGAGGCCGCTTCCAGCGTCGTAGATGCGTGGCCGTTAGGTCCCGTAGCTTCTGACACGATCGCTGGGAACTGTTTTTCATGCAGATGTTGCTGTAGTTGGAGTTGTAAATGTTGATTCTGTTGCACTATTTGTTGTAAATGCTGTTTTAGTAGTTGATGTTCTTGTAGTAACGCTTGGTGCTGTTGCTGAAGGTTATGTGATAAGTCACTGTATTCTAAAGTTGTCGATCCGTCCAGACTGTTGTTAGCGCATATTTCACTGTTGTCTTGATTATTTAGTATTTCTGTTGATTTGGTGATTAGTCCCCCGAAGGGGACATGGTCAGTAAACATTATTCACTTCACTATATTTGTCAGATGTTGATTTGCAATAGTTCTTGTTACACCACTGTTCACTAGTAAATGCAGTCACCTTCGTTCACAAATAAATGCGGTCACCACTTACCAGTAATTTTGAGCGATAACAATTAGAGAATGTTGTTGGTTCACCACTGTTCACAAGTAAATGCACTTTCTGACCCCGGACCGGCACTAGTGGCGGCCGGGGCAGTCGGCCCTTGCGATAAGCGCGAGCGTTCGGGTAACTTGCGGAGCTGCGGAGCACGTCTGCTCGTGACCGCTGCTGAGCGAGAACTC
>BLKR01016347.1:0-30395 GCA_011170035.1 Teleogryllus occipitalis | reverse complement strand
GCGTAGAGAAATCTGCGGCGTCGACTCTTCCAATCGCTCGATGTCCTTGTCCTTGCAGCTCGGTCGGGAGCAAAGCCGCCCCTCTGCAGAACCGCACGGTCGCCCCTTTCCAGTACCGTTGTTCAACTCACGATGTGGCCTCCGTCTCGTTTTCCGTTGATACTCTTTTCGTATTCTTTTATAGAATGTAACTAGCTTTTAATTCCATATTTAAAAGAATCTACAATACGACAACTGAGTCTATTGTATAAGAAGAATAAATATAAAAATAAAAAACTGCAAAGAAAAGAAATGAATGGCCTCGTTAGTTTCATGCTATTCACACTCCTCTCTCTTACAAAGATTTTAAATGCGTCACTTATACTTTCATCCTTTTCCTGATGAATTGTTTTAATGCATTGTAATATGATAATTACCTCCTCGAATGTCTTGAAGAGTTTTTATCGTAGATGCAGTCCTGAAGTCCGTAGCAGTACGAGGTGCCGCCTTCTCGTGATCGGTAGGTCCTCACTCTCCAGCTGTTACTTCAGAAAAGAAAGCTTTCTTTCTCCCGACTACCGGTGTCGCATACTCTACCGAGACGCTCTCCTACGGATATAGTTCGTAGTTTCCATTTTCGGATTGTATTCATGCGCGTTGGCGCGCGTTCAAACAGCTTATCTTATTCTTGAATATTGATGTGCTCCGTTTTCCGAGACCTCGGCAAAACGGATGGTCACAGTATGTGTCAGGCGAAACGAAGTAAAAATAATCTAGTGATTGAAACTGGTGAAACGAAGCACAAATTCGCTCTTCGACAAATCTGCGAAAGTATTTCAGTTTTTCTGCTATTTTATAGGAATAATTGGAAAGTTTCTTAAAAGTGTGAAGTTGTCTCCAAAATTTTGTTTCTGTTAATTTTTGTTTTCAACTGGTAAACATTTTCTAAATGGTGGGCAAACGACAGGCAAGTTGGTAATGATTACACGACGGAAAAGACTGCATACAGAGAATGTCAAAATTTCAATTTTATGAGGCCGACCTTCCGGTAGGTACCTCGCCCATTGAGGGAGAACCCTGAAAGTTCCTTAAAAGAACCCTGAAGAGAACCCTGAAAGCCCGATCTGCCAGCGGTATCAATGCCGAGAGGCACGTTCTCCGCAGCGGTTCTCCTCCTGGAATTGGATTGATTGATCGACCAATTAATTATATCGTGTTTTCTGTTGTCAACTGTTGTCAACATTCTGAGTGTCAACTGTTGTGGTCATTATTTCCGTAAGTGTAATGCATGTTTTTATCGCATGAGCTGGCGGTGATCTTCCCTCGCTGAATGGTGAGATCAAGCGCCGACCTACAGTCTGCTTGCGGTGTTTTCCTAACCAGATATCTCCCACCAGCGGGGCATCGCCCCAGCTGGAACAAGCTCTAAGGTCCCGACTGATTTCCCGACATGTGTGGTAGTGTAGTGCGTGTAGGTGTAAGAGTGTAAGGGAAGAGTGTAGAACATGGAAGAGGAAGGAAAGCTCGTGCGCGGTCCCTGGCCCGCTTGTTACGGTACAGCTCCGGCATTCACCTGGTACTAAACGGAGTAACCACGGAAAACTACCGATCAGAGCAGCTGGCCGCTACAATTCTCCTCCAGCCAACAGTAGCTCAGTGAATCAACTGATGTCACTGCAGCGCTTCTGACCGAGAGGTCCTAGGTTCAAGTTCTGACGGTGGCAGGATTTTCGACACTAGCTTTTCAGCTAGGTCGAATTCAGTCGCTGTCTGGAGGAGAATTCTAGAGACCGGCTGCTCTGATCGGTAGTTTTCCGTGGTTTCTCCGTTCAACACCAGGCGAATGCCGGAGCAGTACCCTATCAAACGGGCCACGGACCGCGCGCGATCTTTGCTTCCTCTTCCTTGTCCTATCCTCTCCCCTTACACACACACTTACACTAACATGCACTACACTACCACATATTCCAGGAGACCGGTCGGGAGCTTAGAGTTTGTTCCGGCTGGGGCGGCGCCCCGCTGGTGGGAGAGTCCTGATTAGGGGGAAACCCCTCTAGCGGACGGTAGATCGGCGCCAGATCTCGCCATCCAGCGGGGGAAGATCACCGCTATCACCAGAGAGAAAAAACCTGCACCACACTAACGGGACTAATGACCGAAGCAGTTGACGCGCCCGGAAATACGAAAAAATCAATCAACCAATCAATCAAATCCAGCCAACAGCTCAATTCGACCTAGGTATCTAGCTGGTGCCGAAAATCCTCACATTGCTGGGACTCGAACCCTGGGACCTCCCGGTCAGAAGCACTGCGGTGACATCAGTTGAGGTTCTCAGCCGGTCCGGGCGACTTGGATGTCTCCGTCTGCGACCCGGCGCCCCTTCGTCAGCGCCCACGTGCGCGCGCCGACATTTGAATAGCAAAGAATGCGTCATGGGGGCCCGGCCACGCGAGCGCGAGTGTTTGGCTTTATGTAAATGGTGGCGGCGTATGGCGGGCGCGCAGCGGGGCAGTGGCGGCGGCACGCCCGTCTTTGACGGTATTTCGGCTTTGTTTTTCGCGGCTACAAATCTGCGCGGAGCCGGCGAAGCAGGGAGGGGCAGGGCGGGACCGGCCAGGGCTGGGCGGGCGCGTGTCGCGCGACTGGCAAATTTTACCTTCCCCCTGCCACGCCCCCGCCGGGCGGGTGGACGGGTCGTTTGGCGACGTGCCCCCGCGTGGGAGTGGACAACGACGGGACTGGCCTACTCCATGTTCCATGTGGGGCTTACATGTGAGGCGCGGCGCGGTGCCGAAATGCTTTTGGGCTCGTTGCCATTGTAGTCTAAGATTCAGTTCCTGGTAGACTCGTCGTCACAGTGTCAATGAGTCAAATGACTTAAGTTCAGTGTATGGGTGATGGCCCTTCTGTCACTGACGTGCGTAAACGATTAACGAAAAAGTGTTTTTATGTTTGAAAATACCTGTTGATATAAAGTGTGAACTATTTGAGCTCAAGGGGTCAAAACGGAATTTTCTCACTTGATGTGGAAGTTCATCATCTGAGAAGACGTGCTATGCTAACGCTTGCAGCACAATCTAGTGAGGTTTCGAGCAACTACGATGGGAATGCATGTCGGAAGATAAAAATCTTCCTAGGGCCTAGAAATGAAGTAATAATAATAATTATCATTATTATTATTATTATTATTATTATTATTATTATTATTATTATCATCATCGCCAGTTCTTTTTATTATATATTTACATTCATGAATAGTAAAACACTGCAGTAAAAATTTGAAAGCAACAACAACAGCATTTACAGACCTCTTTTCAGAACCCAATTTGTACAATTCTATTGTGACATGTAGTTTATGGTTTCTGTATTTCCTTGACAAGAGATGAGATTTCAAGGAAACTACACCTCTCTTGTAGAATGTACTAATAAAAGATATTTGGTGGAAGGAAATGGCTAATTTTTGAATAGTTTATCAGTCGATAAAAACTGAATGGCCTTAAGTAGGACACAGTGATCCATCTCTCAGGGGTGGCCCTGCAACTGTAATTCATCTTTTGAGGTTAATGGACGAAATGTAGACCGGGAATGTGGTTCTTTAAACTTCATGACTCACCTGCTAATCTTCACACTGCTATGTCCCATTCACTACTTTGAAACTTGAAACCTCCGCCCACCACGTTCTCTGCTACCTTGGTGTGTCATTTTCCAACTCTTTCTTTACGACTTTACAACGTTGTACACAACATTCAAATTAATCAGGTTTGTTAAAATAAATAATCATAGATAATAACCAGCTCCGGTAGGTGAGATCTCTGCAGTATGTCTTTTCAAACTTCGTGCCACAACAATACTAAATATTTTCATTGTAATAATAGTTTGTGTGTACAGATTAATGTAAAGCAAAATTGTAGTTGATAAATGTAACGCATAGCGAGCCTCACGCGATTTTTTCATGTAGTTGACGTGACTAAAACAGTTGTTACCACCTTATTGTTTTGCAGATAAAAGAAGTCAGCCTTCAGAGGAGGAAGAGGATATCGATCGGCAAGATTCACCAGAAATAAAGATAATGTGATGTTATCATCGACGCTGTATTGATTATCTAAGTGACAGTATTTTATACTACAGTACATTTTGATGATAATTCTACAGAAACGTACTAAAAACTAATTATTATGTAATTATTTGTATTAAAGTAATTTTTTGATTGATTGAGTTTTTCGTGTTTCCGGGCACGTCAACTGCTTCGGTCATTAGTCCCGTTAGTGCAGTGCATGTTTTTTTCTCGGGAGATGGCGGTGAACTTCCCCCGCTGGATGGCGAGATCCGGCGCCGACCTACCGTCGGCTAGTGGGGTTTCCCCCTAACCAGGACTCTCCCACCAGCGGGGCACCGCCCCAACCGGGACAAGCTCTAAACTCCCGACCGGTCTCTCGGAATATGTGGTAGTGTAGTGCATGTTAGTGTAAGTGTGTGTGTGCAAGGGGAGAGGATAGGACAAGGAAGAGGAAGGACAGATCGCGCGCGGTCCGTGGCCCGTTTGGTAGGGTACTGCTCCGGCATTCGCCTGGTGTTGATCGGAGAAAGCACGGAAAACTACCGATCAGAGCAGCCGGCCGCTAGAATTCTCCTCCAGACAGCAGCTGAATTCGACCTAGCTGAAAAGCTAGTGTCGAAAATCCTGCCGCCGTCAGGACTCGAACCTAGGACCTCCCGGTTAGAGGCGCTGCAGTGAATTAAAGTAATATGTAATATGTATGTATATACATAGTAGTAAAGTTTAGTGTAGGAACTAATTTAAAGTTCCTTTTAATAAATTGGAATTTCATTAAAACTGTAGGTATTGCTTGGAATATAGTTTTTGTGATTGCCTAGGCTGGTACGGAAAAATCGCATAAATATTCACTACCCGTTTGCGCCGGAAATATTCATCCTGAAAAATTCAGAAGATAGTAATTAGCAGGAAATATCATATACAGTCGACTTCGGTTATAGTGAATTTCAGGGGACTAACAATTTTGGTTCACTATATCCGATCATGTCAAAATTAAATAGAATTTCTCCATAAAGATTGATTTGATTAATATAGAGATACAGAAAAATACATTAACAGCACGAACTAAAAGTTTCAATATCTGTATTTACTCTTAAAAAGTCAATTATTTTCAATTGTTGCCTTCATATTTTTTATTAGTAATTTTTCTAGATCCTTGTCGGGGAAATCGTGCTCTCTGCATACTGCATTCTGCACTGTTGGAACACATACAACACGAATAACTTACGAGGTGGCCGACATACGAGCGACCATTGGCCGACGATACTTTTTTCAAGCTGTCTAGTGTTGTAATTTGTGGCACTGATGCAATATATTATTTTCCAGAAGGGTATTTATTTTGCAGGGCATTGTACTTGTATTTCCTACGTTCACTATAGCCGAGGTTCAGGTTCACTATAACTGAATCTCCTTATGCTTATTTGTAATGTAAATAAAACGGGACCAGTGACTCAATTTCACTATAACCGAGGGTTCACTATAGCCAAGTTTACTATAACCGGACTTGACTGTACTTTGTTTCAGTATTTTGTGTTTTTTTTTTTCAACAAAAAGCATATTTTACAAATTATATACCGAAACACGACCAAACATGATAATTCGCTTTCTTCGTCGTATTTCTTACTGTTCCGATATGTTTTTGAGGTGAGAAACCATGTATTCTTGTTGACCGCTCTATCCCAAATTAAAAATGCCAAAATTTTTTACCGGCAAACTTCCTACTGAAACGTTTCAGCAACATTCGATTGGATTTCGAGTATTGTATTCCGAGAAAAGAACAACAAAAAAACAAGCAAAAAAAGGAATTCCACTAAGTTTGTAACCCTCTCGTAACTCGAGATCATCGAGAAACCATTTCCCCTAGGGGGTTACTCGTAATAAAAAGTATCGGTAATGCGAATCCCACGTGCAGTGGAATGAAACAATCAATTGACAGCCAAAGTGCAATTATCAACACTTGTTAAAAACGCTCGTTACCACATGTATTCATAATTAAACTTAATATAGTATGCAAGTTATGGTAGGGATCCTAGAGCTGAAGAAATCGTGTGCATTTGTCCCCTGTAGTACGTCACTCACAGTGTATTGGCGTTAAATGAATGAAATAGTTCGACGCCAGTACGTGGTAATAGGGAATGTTGTTACGAAGTCATACGTTACAGAACTTAATAAAAAAGTGCCGCTCATTGCATGTCAGTGTACAGTCAGGACGAAACCCTTTAACACTAGGAGGACGTTACCCGTCATTTTGACATGTGATCTAATGTGATTCGTAAATTCAGCGCTTTGTGGCTTTAAACGTTTAATTAGATTCTACACATTTAATGAAAAACAGCTATGAACACGAAATTTAACTTCGACATTTACAAATTTTGACGGTCTATTAAGACGCGTCCAACGTTTATTTTTTTTTAATAGAAAAAGGACGCTTAATTTGCTATGCAAAAGCATGGACATACAAATGAAGGTGCATTAGTGAAAATAAATCGTAATTATTCACATTATCGGAAGCGAAGATTAAAATAGACTATGGGGACGGAAAGAAATAAAATTATGACAATTTTTTACGATAAAAACGTATCACCAAGTTGTACCGTTCAATAAAAAATAGATTTCGTAATGGTAAGAAGTATTATACATTGAGAGAAGACCGTCAGGTATTATAAAATGGTGACGAACCGAAACTGTATTTATTTATTAAATCAAAGGAAACTAGTATTTTTAAATGAACCACGGACAATGCCATTAATTGGGAAAATTTTGTGAAAATTGTGACAATACCGCGAGGTTTATTGAGTGAGATTGACGTAAATAATAGTAGAAAAACGAAAGAACATTAAAATGAACAAGTCGTCCTTTGCTTTTAATACAACGCGGTCAGAATATATAACTTTTTCAGATGGAGTCGAGCTGAGTTACGAAACGGATCGGTGGTTAAGTCGCAAATGATGGAAGTGTGTCGGAATTCGAATGTTGGAATGCAGCGGAAAATGGAGAATGTTCTTGTTTACAATTATTGTGGATTAGTGATATGGATGGTGGAGATCGCGAGGTCGCAGAACTACAGCCAAGAGAAGTGCAAACAAACATTTATTATTCTATTATTTATAGATTATAACAAGCCCAAGAATGTCATTTTATTTTAAGGTATTGAGAAAATATGCCCATGCATGAAATTATTCAGGATTCAATTAATTATTGTTTTAATAGATTGATAAAATGCACTTGCTTGATGATGAGAATTTCGATTGGTGAATATAAAGAAAATTAACTGTAAATATTATTGTTAGGATATTATGAAAAGGGTTTTTTATATGTATTGTTGTCTGTGGTTATTTGTTAAATTGAAGAGTTACAGGTAGCGAGAAGATTCTCGCCAACATTTTAGAAGAAAAGAAATACGGAATAAATTCAGAAACAAGTTATTTGGTTTCAATTAGAAAACTTTTGAGTTATTATTTCTGACGGTATTATACTAGCAAAATACGGAATAAATTTGAATTCATACCTCTTCCCAAAGCAGTAATATTATTATTTTCGATTTTCTGTACAGGAACGATTTACGTACCCACGACCTCAAAGAAATTTGTTTGAATGGTGCTTCGCAACCCATGGACAAATAATTACGTACGGTTTTACTTATTTGTGTAATTTCAGGAAGGGATATTTTAGAAGGGATTGCGGGAATATATATTTATGATAGATATATTCGAAACCATGACAAAATACTACTCAAAGAACGAAGTCCCGTCACTTTGATGGGATTAGGGATGGGATGGGGGGATGGGATGGGATTAGGCTTTTGACGGCCAATCAAGGAAAAGTAAATAAAACGGGGTTCTTAGTACATTGTATCAAACTGTAATTATTGATGAAAGTAGCTCCAAGAAATTTCCAGAGACTGTACAATTTTATAATGCAAATTATGACATTGACATGCTTGATCAATGCCGTGCTTGTATAATGTGATATGCGGCTGTAAACGGTGGTCAATTCGCGCATTTTCAATGTGCTGGATATGACGGTCATCAAACGCATGTCTATTATAAAGGGAAACAGGTAACAGAAAATACCTAATCGAGATTGTATATTCAAATTATCAGAACTAGCAGCTTTCTGTGTAACAAAATCTATCGACACTTCAGCGTCGTGACATTCGCAAGTCCTTCAAAATAGGAGGATATAGATGCAAGAATATGTGCGGAAACACCTGCTTGTACGGCAACAAATATGTGAACCTTTTGCTGGAAACACTTTTTACACTTGTGTACGCTGCTTCGAAGCTTCTGGAGGGTTTGATTATTTAAAATTTACTGAGTATCAAGAACGTTGCAAAATAAAATGAAAACATTTTAGTTATGTTAAATATTAACGTTATCCCATGTTACAGTATCCATTGTTACATACGTAAGAAAACTCTTAGCACAGCAATAAAATTCTTAAATAATACAGAAGTTGAAGTCGAAATCCAAACGCTTAACATTAACGATTACGCTAAAACAACGCGTAACCGTCAAAATGACGGTTTCGTCCTACTAGGTAGACACGAAATCGCCATCCTCGCAGTGTTAAGCAACCTCCGTCCCCTCACCTCCACACGCATCTGCAGCGTGAAGTAGAGAGCATCCAGGAGCGCGGCAAACAAGTGCTTCGGAGGTAAATAAAATCTAAATCGACACCCGATGGGCACCACACGTGGTGGCGGCGGAGTTCTCGGAAGCGCAGGAAGGGCCTTGGGCGATGGGCGGCAGCGGGGGCGGGGGCGGTGGCAGGGGCGGTGGAGGCGGCAGCGCCCGGGACGACAGAATTCGTCACCCAGAATTAGCCCGGGCCCCGCGGTCAATGCCATCAGCGCCGGCCGCCTTGAGAAGAAGAAAGCCCGGCGCGGCCCGGCTCGTCCGCCACCCTGGCGCGCCGTCGCCGCGGGCGCCGCGGTATTTCGGGCGGCGGCGCCGAGCAGCGCCGCGTCAAAGGGGCGCGGGCGTGGGCGTGGGCGTGGGCGTGGGCGCGGGTGCGGGTGTGGAGCAGGGCGATTGGCGCCGTCCCGCCCAATCCTGATAGTCCGACGTATGACAAATGAATGAGACCGATAGAGTCGTGTCGGTTAAAGTATTTTACCGGGAGAGGTTCCTCAGGGCATCAACTGATGTCACTGCGGTGCCTCTGACCGGGAGGTCCTGGGGGGCGAGTCTCTACAGTGACAGCATTTTAGACACTAGTCAGATAGATCGAGTTCTGGAGGAGAATTCTAGCGGCCGGCTGCTGTGGTCGGTAGTTTTCCGTGGTTTCTCCGAACAACACTAGGCGAATGCAGGAGCAGTACTCTCACGGGCCACGGACCGCGCGCGACCTGTCCTTCCTCTTCCTTGTCCTATCCTCTCCCCTTACACACACCCTTACACTAACATGCACGACACTACCACATATTCCGGGAGACCGGTCTGGAGCTTAGAGCTTGTCCCGACTGGGGCGGTACCCCGCTGGTGGAAGAGTCCTGGTTAGGGGGAAGCCCCACTAGCCGACGGTAGGTCGGCGCCGGATCTCGCCATCCAGCGGAGGAAGATCACCGCCATCTCCCGAAAAAACATGCACTACACTAACGGGACTAATGACCAAAGTAGTTGACGCGCCCGGAAACACGAAAAAATCAATCAAAAAATCCTTCTGCACACTTACATGTACAACTTCTACCACACATGCCAGAAGACCGATCGGGAGCTTGGAGCATGTTCCGGCTGGGGCGGTGCCCCTCTGGTGGGAGACACCTGGTTTAGGAGAAACACCGCTACGCGACATTAGGTCGGCGCCAAATCTCGCCATCCAGCGGGGTAAGATCTCCGCCACCTCACGAGCAAAAACACACGCTACACTTACGGGACTAATCTTAGCAGTACGTGCCCGGAAACTAGTAATCAATCAATCAATCACCGTATTTTTCGGGGACTTTTGTAGAACTTTGCTGTCAGCAAGTACAATCCCCGAACCTATCTTCTTGAAGTGTATGAAGTTTGAAATGCCTTTCAATTGTGTGTTGTGAAAATACATTATTCCATTTATAAACGTGTCCAATGAAATTGATTTCCAAGTTACTCTGCACGACAATTGCATGTCGTGCGCTCGAGTGTGAATGTATGTATGTGTATGTTTGTGCGTGCGTGGGTGTGGGCGTGGACACGAATGTGGAACAGGGCAATTGGCGCCGTCCCCCCAATCCTGATCGTTCAACGTCGGACAAATAAACGACAGATAGGTTCGTCTCGGACAATGTCTTCTTTCGAGAGTTTTGTAAAACTTTTCTGACTGGAAATATATTCCTTCAACCTGATTAAACCCATTTTTATATGGGATACAAATGCTGCTGAGTTCTGTGTTGTGTAATGTATTATTCAATTTACAAACGTACCTTACAAAATTATGTTTGATTTCTAAGTCACTCAGGTCGAAGATTGTATCTCAATGCATGGGTGTGGGCGTGATTGTAAATGTGTGTGTGGGCGTGGGTTCGGGCGTGGGCGCGTGCTCGGAGCAGTGCGATTGGCGCCGCCCCGCCCAATCTTGCTAGTCCCATGTCAGACAAATGAATGAAAGTCAAAGGGACAAACGTTACAGTCTCCTTTTTCGGAGAATTTTGTAGAAATTTAAGGACCGTATACGTATGCCCTCAATATGATTATCCCCCTTCTTCACAAGGTATATGAAGCTAGAAATGCTGTTGAGTTCTGTGATGTGTAAATACATTATTCCATATACAAACGTATCTTCCAATATTATCTTTGCTCTCCTAATCATTGGAAGAAATTACTCGGGACCGGTCGTGGAGCCATGCTATTGGTGCCGTCCCGCCAAATTCTGCTAGTCCGACGCGCCAGACAATTGAATGAGAGTGATAGGTTGTTAAAGAGCCAAATGTCTCGGTCAGTGTCTTGTTCTATTCGGGGAATTTTGTTCAATTTTTTGACCAAACAATATTCATCGTATGAAACTATGTATCAGAAACTTACGTAATATTGATTTCTGTGGTGTATAAAAGATAATTCCGACATAAAATTATTTTTGGTTTTACCGTGATATGGACCAGGACATCAACTGATGTTACTGCAATGCCTGTGACCGGGAGGTTGTAAATCCGAGTCCCGGCGGTGGCAGGATTTTCGACATTACAAGATAGCGAGGGCGAATTCAGTCGCTGTCTTGAGGAGAATTCTAGTGACCGGCTTCTCTCATCGGTAGTTTTCCGTGGTTTCTACAATCAAGATCAGGCGAATGACGAAACAGAACTCCAACAAACGAGCGACGGGCTTTCATTCACCTTCCTTGTCCTATCCTCATCCCTTACTTACACACACTTACATGCAGTACACAATCACAAATGCCTGGACACCGGTCGGAAGATTAGAGTTTGTCGCGGCTGGGTCGGTGCTCGGAAGGTGGAGATACTAGTTGCGGTAAACCTCGCTAGCCGACAGATAGGTCGGCGACGGATCTCACCATTCAGCAGGGTTAAATCACTGCCACCTCCCGAGAAAAGAAACTTGTACTTACGGGACTAAAGGCCTTAGCAGTTGACACGCCCAGAATCACTAAGCAATCAATCAATATTTTAAATTTCCGAGTCACTCTCGACCAAGTTAGCATGTCAATGTATCGTATGCCCGGGAGATATGTGGGTGGGGTTGCGGCGGAGTGCTTGGGCCGCGCCCAATCCTGCTTGCCCAGTGTCAGAGAAAAGGACGAAAGCGACTGCGAACTATGTGCGGACAATTGTCATTTGGCAAAATGACTGTAAAATTATCTTTCCTATAACATAGAGAGCAATATATGCTATTGATTTATAAGGTCTTGTCTCAAAAGGTTTAGAAAACGAACCAAAAATTTCCAGGTGATATTTGCAGCATTCTTTTTAAATCGCTAGTTTTAAAAAAGCTCTCCTGTAAAATTACCATTTTCTGGCTTGTGATTATTACTTACGCAAAGCATCAATTGCATCCACGTTTTGGTTTCGGTTCGTTACCCAAAAAATGCTTTAACCATCATGCGTATTAAAACTTCTATTTTCTAGGGTTTGAACACCAATAAAATATATCTTAATTTTCGTAAGTACATTAAACTGATGATAAGAGGGAAGGAATTTCCTTACAGTCAATTATTGGTAATATGGTACGTAATTCAAAGTGGATATATGCGAGTCATTTGTCTTCAGAATATACAAATAGATACTTACAAAAATCAGTTTTACATTGTTCCAATAGACCATTTACTTTTTCCCTTCTCCCGTTATTTCGTAAGAGAAAGTAATGTAATCGTGCGCGGAAAAACTGCGAATTTTCGACGGAAAAACTGTAATTGGCGGGCCCTGTGAATAAAAAATATATCTTCTTTCGACATATAGTTAATTTCTTCTTCTAACACGTTGTGTACTCAGAATCTATATTTTGTGAGTCTTTGATACTATAAAATAGATTGACAGCAAAAGTCTGTCCGTCTGTCCATCCATTTGCCCGTCTCTCCGTCCGTTTGTCCGTCTGTCCTGTACGTCTGCCCGTCTCTCTGTCTGCCCTTCTGTCTGTCCCTCTTTCTACAACTACAATACTGAAGATAGATATTTTTCGTATACTAAACTGCACTTTAAATACAGATCTTAATATAAGATCATGTAGTACCTACGATTGTTCGAAAATGTTTTTGCATAATTTTGTGTAAAAATAATCAATTTTTATTTGTTGTCTTTCATATAGGCCATGTAGATTTTTTGAAACTTTTTGTAGTTTTCGTGCAATAGTGCATGCAATATTTGCAATTTAAAAAATGAAAAACAAGATTTTCTCAAAAAACGGCTTCAAATGTTTTCTTTAAATTTTTGGAAGGGCTAGTGCCAAACGAACCCTGTACGAAGACATAAACGCATATTGCTCTATTCTTTTTTGTACAAAAATTACCAAATGTGTAATTTTTTTGACTTGTCTCTCACGTCGGTAATATTTACATTATAGGCGATTTATTCACATTATTGTACTTATGAGTCCATGTGCTTTTAATAATGTCATATAAAGTTTCTCGAAAGCTCAACAGTCTTCGGTTAAAATGGGCTCAAAATTCCCAATTTTCAGAAACGCTCAAACGGCTTTTTCTAAAAAATGGTTCCATATTTTTTCTTCAAAATTTTCCAATAGACAGTGCTAATTACTCTGTTTCATATGACGTTCGTTTTGGTGTATTATTTTGTTGTTTTTTTTTCAAAAATTAAACAAACGTAATTTTTTTAAATATCTCTCACGCCGTTAATATGCACATTTCCATTAATTTGTATACGTTATTGCGTTTGTTAGTAAAAGTGATTCAAAAAACTGAAAGTTTTTGTTTTTCGAAAACTCAATAGATTACTGAAACAAAAGGAGATTCAAATTTTGCATTTACTTTAATGCTTAATCTCAATTTTCTTAAAAAACGGAAGGAAATTTCTAAAATATTGAAGATAGATGTTTTGAGGACAAAGTTTTGCTCTTGTTTAATATTCTTGAAGTAATATTTTGGTTGTACTGTTAGGAAAGCAAAAAGTTGAGAAAATGCCAAAAAATGTACTTTGTATGACGATAGACGGCTGCTGGCAAGAGGATGGGTCAAGACCGTAAAGCCAGTCCACATCAAGGAAATTAGGAAACATTAGTACGAGAAAGTTCTGTAGCACATCTAGTAATCTTTTTAAAGATTTTTTTCTCTAAACGGCTCCATATGTTTTCCTTTTATGTTCTTTGTATGTATCAAAGGATGATAAAACATTCTTGGTCGGATTTTCGGCGATCTCTCTGTATTTTTGAAAAATGCACAAAGTTGACATTTCAAAACTACAAAGTTGAAGAATTTTTGCCTTAATCAAAACCTGTTCTAAGATATTAACTATTTAAAAAACTTCATGTGCAATATTTAAAAAAAACTAGTATTTTTGGGGTAAACTATTTTAGAAACTAACGCAAAAACATTTTCTTTAAAACCAGTCAGAATTTTTTCTCCAATTTTCTTCCTCGGGGAGAGCAAACTCTCAAATTTACAAATAATGCCAGGAAGTATGTTTGCTGTTGTAGCACGACATGTTAATTATTAGAGCACATGGAACTACGTTTCCTGTGCTTGGCGGTGAAGTTAACTCTTGCAATTGTCTTTATAGAAAAAAATCGATTTTAAATTTTGCAATGAAGACGCTGCTTTGACCGGTAGCCATGGTAGTTTCTTCACAAAATAAAATTTATTTTGAACTCCTGGTAGGAAATTGAAATTAGAAGACTGACAGTATATCTACATATTTTTGCAGAGTGAGATGAACCAACGAGAGATGACTTATGAGTTAAATTTTGTCAGAACGGTCCACAGAACTTTGTCTAAAAATACGGAAAGGAATATCCTCATAATTTACGCACCTCCCTTTTAACGAGTTTTAAAACTATGTCTGAAAGTGTCTGATTCCGCGCAGCTAGTACAGAGGATTGATGACATCAATAGCTAATGTGTCGGTGATTACACCGTCGAAGGGTTATTTTTATTTTCTTGAAAAATAATACATACGCAGTACACGTAAACTAGTTCATAGTGTAGAAAAAGTTGTCTTACTCCAAAAAGAAGATTACAACGTTTTGTCGTAATTATGCGTTTTGACACTCCCTGATTTTGACAAAGTGGATTCCCCTAAAACATTCGTGAATCTGTCCGTTTGTTAACATGTTTTTGTTGACACTAGCGCCTAAACCGTGTAGAGAATGTTGTCAAAATTGATATTTTTTATTTGATCAGACTCATTTTGATTTCCAGTGAATTTGAAACGTAGCTTTTAATTTTGGAGGTATCTCATCCTAAACATTTTTTTCAGAAACGTTTCCTTGAATTGTTTGAAATAAAAAATTGAAGAAAAGTTTTTCCTTGAATATTTTGCTCAAATAGTGCAAACTGCACTGACGAATTGAATGCAAACTGCACTGATGAATACGTTAACTATTGAATTGAAAAATTGAAAATATTCAGATTTTATTCAACGAACCTTTATGATGCAAGAGATTGCGGTCTTACCACAATAATTTCTTTACTATTTATTCATATACACGCATTCACATTTCACTTACTATTTATTCAATAGTTTTAACTCGAATACTGTTTTTAAAAATAGAAGTAATTTCCGTGCCGTTTTGAATTAAATCGTGACCATTCTATAAAAATGGAATGCCATTTCAGTACGCCACGCTACTCATCATTTCTAGTCAGTTGACGAAGAGATAAATAAAATTGAGTTGTAAGAAGATCTCAAGAAATGAAGTCAGTCCCTGTTTCGGTCAATACAGCTTTCGCGTGGATTTCGTGGAACAAATGTGACGCAAAATATTTCATTTTGTTTTCGCTTTCCCCGAATCCGTTATTGCTGCATTTCGAGGAAATATGAAATATACCTCTGAAATATTATATTAGTCAATCTGCGAATCGTATTCATCAGAAAAATTTCAAAGCGTGTCCGTTTGCAACAATAAAGTCTGATTTTGAACATGAGCCTGACAAAACATAGGATTCGGCGGATTCGTTGGTATTTGCAGATTTGGTGGTATAACCGTTAGCGTACCGGACTGTTGAACCCAAGTTTATGTGTTCAGACCCGATCGAAGCCATGGAGTTTTAAGGGCGAAAAACATCTTTCGTACGCCTTCCTTCAGAGGGGAAGTAATAAATCCAGCTGTCCCATGTAGTAGATTTACTGCATGTAAAAGATTCTGAAGCCCAAAAGAAGCTCTTGAACTAAATTCAAATCGCCTGTTTCGTCGCCCTTTCTTTCTCCGCTAGATGGTGAAAGGAGCGTAGCGAAAATTGCGTGGGCAGATGGAAGAGGATGGCCCGAGTCTCGCCACGTAAAATAAGGCAATAACAAACTAAAACATAACTCTTATGTTTTTTTATATACATCGTTTATATTTTTTATATACGAAAATTTAGCACCTTCTGTAACTTTTGAACATTTGAAATTACTGCAATAAAATTTCCACGAAAGTGAATGAGGGAATGGGACTAATTAATATGTGTATTCATTTATATTTTATCACTTGTATTTTACGAGATTTTTGAGGTAACTTGTTTCTTCAAATGGAACTATACATATTTTTTTTCTGTGTATCATGACGAGCGTAAAAAGAAATTCAATGATATACATATTATTTTATGTAAGATAAGCATTTTTTTAGTAATCTTTACTTTTTGCGACTCGTATTAAACGGATATTTTGAATGTAACAGTCCGCCACATAAGGTCTCGCAGTGGTCCACCAGAAAACGCCCGCTCGGGAAAAGGAAGCTGAGTTTTTCAAATCCCGGTTATTTGATAGAACAAATGTGTCGAATATATTTTCGTATGAAGCCACTATTCCCCTCCGCGCGCCGCTTCAGCTTGCGCGGGCACACTTCTTTCTGGATTTGGAGGGAAAAGTATAGCGAAGTATGGGGAAGTTGCCCGGGCTCGTAGGAGAGCCGGGCTTTCCAGGCGGGCAAGTAGCTCGTGCGGGTGCGGTTTGACGTGCCAGCCCTATACTACACACTATACCCACAACTCTTTATTATTAAATATATTTTATCCCTATTTGTCACATAGATTTTACTAATTTTAGATAGAAAATAAATCAAACCCTACCCATACTCCTAACATTGATATCTGCCATTCAATTACGAAGTACTTCTGGACAAACAGAAGCTTCTATTTCTGGAAACCAACCCATGTACAATCTGTAATCCACTTATTATGGCATCCCAATATGAAAACCCAATATGAAACCTATTATTTGTGGCAATTTTCAATTACAAGTATATTGTGTTCTAATTTACACCAACGAAAATCGAGGAAACCTTACAATTGATGTGGTATCGTTTTTGCTATTTTTTTCATAAAACTTTGTGATCAGATTTTGCCACGAGTTTGAATACATTTTGCTACATTTGCTAATTTATAAAAATATATATTAATTGCTTCACTGCTAATATTTTCTTCATCAGATTGTTAGCATTTTCATGACATCTTACCAATCGGATGAATGAACTTTTTCTTTCGTTCACCTACTGTCATCTCCATGTTTACCGCCGACCAGTTTAAAAACGCGAAAGAGAAATATACATGGTCCTTCAGAAAAGTCGCTCACGGCGCCAAATTTGCCGAGGTGTCTGGAGATGAAGATCGCTGAGAGGACATTGACCAACGTTTGAGTGCCTCCTGCGGATTAGCTGGTAAAGCAGCATATACATACAGACACTCCCAAAACTATTCGGTCACCTCTGATTTCAAGAAATTTCGTCCAAATTTTTTACACCAATCATTATTATATTTTAATTGAGCATAATTTAGGAAAATTGGAGTTAGCCCCGAAAATAACGTAAACGACGTCTTAAAAGTAGCTCTTCGAAGTAAAATGACCTTTTAATCATCAGTTGTACAAATCAGTGGGCCACAAAACTATTCGGATAGAGCACTACTCAACTGAAATATCAGTGATTTAAATATAGAAATAAACCGTTGAAATCAACAGACGTCGAACGCTCAAGGTCATCCATGAGCCAGCGAGCTAACTAGCTCTCCTCACCTTAGAGTTTAGATCGTGGGAACCACTACAAAGGACTAACATGCATCGTAGAGGGAGAAACTACTTTTGAACGTCAGCTGATTGTATTTCACTATATGAAAAGTTAGAAAAATTGTTCAAATGTTAATGATGAAGAGTACACTGAGTGACATATGAGAGTTCAATAAGGAAAACAGAATGGAGCTACACCCTCGAGGGGGGTGCCCAAACAAGTTTTGTAATAGAGAAGAAAACTGGATTCTATGGAAAAGTGAAGGGAATATCCCCGGTGTACGAATAGTTTCGGAGAGACTATGGATCCAGACACGGAACGCATATCCTTAGAGACATTTGAATTTTGCTTCATTTCTTCAAGCTTCCCCATTATCTTTGTTTTAGTGTGAAACAATTTACGATTTAAAATGTAAAAGCAACATAGAAATATAAAATCTCACTTTAAAGTATCAATTAATTTCGGTTGTTCTATGACTCTCTATCATATGGCAATTATTTGTTCAAGCCACGTTGTAATGCTGAAAAATTATTCGTCCAGCACATTTATGCCCTTCTCATCCAAAAAATGTGACGCTGTTTTGTGACTTTCGTAAAGTTGATGACAGAAAGTTCTGCCTTACCTTCACAACCTGACAAGATGGACTCTTCTGCGATTCGAATGTGTTGATATGCTGTCCTAGCAGAGAAGTGAGTTTGTGGACGGAGCCGAACGCCGTGTTTAACTAAATTATTATCCGGGTCTTATTAAAAGTTATTAGGTGGTATTAATTCACTTATTAGGTTCATTTACAAAAACTATTTATTTACAATTAGCAAAAATATCTGGCGTTGGCCGAGCCGGGAGTAACAAGAAGAGATACAAAAGAGAAATAAACGAAAGTTCATAGCTCATGCTAAAATGAGATGTATAACAAATGTTCCTAGTAATATGCAGCATTTAAGACAATGATTTATTTATGATTTTGAGAATGGACACTTTCAAGATGAGACTAATCGTAATACCTTTCTCAATATGCTGCTTTTGGATATCAATAATAGGATAGGACAAGATTCCCATGCCTATTTTCAAATGTGGTTATTAAATTAATTAAAAATTTTATAAAATTTATTTTCCCATGTACTCCTCGAAAGAAAGAATCTCTGTCAACTCCCTCCGTTTAGAGTTCATATTATAATAGTTAGGAGAATTACTAAGGTCAGCATGAAAAGCGGATTAAAGAATAGATCTGAATGAACATTATCTGGACCAGTGTAAAATTTTCGCATATTTGAACTAAATTAGATACATTGTATTGACCTGCGATGGATTACTTTACTTGAGGATGGACTCACTGATCCAATCTAAGCCCCTGCAAGTGTTCTCAACCCGTACTTTTATCCCTGAACTTGATTTGAATTTGAAGTTCTAGGTTTTCGCGTTCAGTGCACTAACCTCATCACCATTAATTCCGCCACGAGTTCAGAGTTGATAAATCTCTATTATGCTAATTGTACTTGCGATTGAATACGCAAGTATATTACTTAATTTGAGCATGGAAGTATTTTTTGGTTACCTTTGATGGGCTCGGGTTCAAAATATTTTATATTCATATATAATTTCTCACTCAAAATCAATTATAAGGTAAAACGTGTATATAACCTAAACTATAAGAAATCCATATCAGAAATTATTGTATTACTCTGCCATTCAACAGTTTATAGGATCACAAATTTTAAGGCAGCAAGCCGCGTATATGGTTTTGTATCATTTTTTGGCCAAAATCTGGCATACGACTACCTGACATTACGTCTTTAATTTAAATATTTGCTTTCATTTACGTAATGATAATGAACTGACGAGTAATGTTGATAAGAATTATCTTATTATTTTAGAATTATCAGTGTGTTTTTGTGAACTGAACTTTGTACGAAATTTAAATTACTATTATTTTTGACTATACATTTTTGGGTTGTTAGAGTTTATGTCAGTAGTATATAAAATTACGACTTATGACTTATCACTCTCAAATGTGTATTTTCAATTTAATGAAAGGGGTATTTCTTTGAAATGGTTTTGTTACAGAAAAAATAAGTATTAAACTCTGACATTAAACCAAATATAAAGAAGTATAACATTTATTAATCCATGTTGTTTGATACATTTTTATAAACTATAGTTCCAGCTTTTCTTTCTGCAATACTAATAAATAAATTATCACTATTAGAGACTCTCGAGCAAGCTACATATAAATGTCTGTCTGCAAAGATCTGCATGACAAGATTAATTCCCACTCCCTTTAAAATTTGCCCTTCTGAAATATTTATTGTAATTTCAAATGAAACTTTTAATGGGAACTGTAATATCTCAAATTAAAGCGGTAAATTTGAAGGGAATGGAAATTCCTAGCATTGACGCAGATTGTTGTTTTCATATTCAGTTATTATTTCATATCCAACAATATTATTGTTCCTTATTATTTTGTTCCTTCACTTTTAGTCGCATACTGCACACAACCTTGATGACTTAGAGCTTTTAGTAAAACAACAAGACCTCCTAAGCTTTCAACATGTACTTTTAACTGTAGTTCATGGAACGGTACCCTAGATGCTTTAAGGGAATCGAAACGTTCTGACGCAAAAGGGAATCAAAAAGACATTGTAGTGCATGGTTTGAACACTATGATTCAATTTCACGAGGCAACATACACACGATCTTTAAACTTGCAGGATCCACCTCATTTCTTGGAGCGACAATTGCTCGTTTACATAATTGATCAGATTATTGAAAATTTCTTTCAACATTAGGAAAAACATTTTTAACAAACTCATTTACAGTTACCAAAATTTTTCAAATATCAAATGCAAATGAGTGTCTGCCTTTACCGTCAACTTCACATTTACCTTCCCAAACGCTTAATAAATTAACAGAAAATTTAACTGTTGCTAAATCATTATGAATATGTACTTTCATATTTTGTGCTCATTGCAATGTTATGGCATGTCTCCCGAGGAAATATGTCTTTATGTATGCATTTATGTAACGTGAACCAGGAAAGTCTCACCGCACCAAGCTGGGTCAGACGCTCGTATTAAAATTTGCATTTATGTCGGTAGCAACCAGATCACTGGGAAACAAGGGAAGGGGACTACACGTCCAGCAACTGTTATGATTCACCACTGAGATCCGGGTTCAATTCCCGTCGAATCTCATGTGAAATTGGTTCCAACAAAACGAGTTGAGCTGCTTCACGAGGGCTAATCCAACCCCTGTGAAGTGTCCTAAACCCTACCCCTTTCCTAATTCCTTCTTAATTCTGGCCGCAGGGTAGTGACGCAGGGGCGCGTGAAGTAAGAGGCGCGTACGCGGAGATGCTACCTGGCGGTCCTCTTTGACAACTGACTAGACAAGACGAGACATAAAAATACAGCGACCTCTGGAATAGAGGTATAGATAATGGAGGATTACTCCGGGCTCAACGCTCGACCAGGGGCGAAGAGACGGGTTGTGTCGATAAATAGGATTAAGGGCGCAACGAAATGTTTGTGGTCAGCACGCAATTTACATTTTCGTTTGTTACAAAGTGCTGCTAAACATAATTTCTGTCGCTAGCACTCCCACCGGCAAGGTGCCACTGCGGAGAGAGTTTCCGGGCGCACAGTACTTTTGGCAAGAAATAATAGTGTGACGCTTCTATCGAAATACAAAATATCTCAGTTCCGAATAACGTGGACGGAGAAGTAGCTTCCTGAAAGCTTTAAGAAGGTCAGGTTAGAAATAATGGTTGACGCTTCTATCCAAAGAGTTTTTTTAAAATTTATATAATGCGGGACACTGTGGCTGAATAATGCACCCATTCAGTTGTTTTAAGCTTAATAATTAAACGCCTGTTCTTAAGGATTTATTATAACATTATTTTCAAACATTATATTACAATATAAAGAATTTGTAGACATTACTGCAAAAATTAATTATCTTTAATGACTGATTGCTATTAACTTAACTGATTTACAATGATTCAAACAAGTTGAAACAGAACTACGAATATTTAAAATAAACCTTAACCGTATGGTGTTTAAAATGATTGTTAAGACAAATCGATAAGGCAAATGGAAGTTCGTTATTGTGGAAACGAGATCAGTTTCTGGCTGTTGATTAATTTTAGGAAATAAAAACAATCTGAGGTCATTGTAAACAGTTTAGAAGATACACATTTTACATAACTTCATTATTCTGTCCAAATCAAACTCATTTTTTTAATAACTATTATCTGCCTGTAGAAGTTTGACGATTATATAAGTTGTACTTGCGTCAAATTTAAGATATGCGGTGATAAGAGAGCTTGCTGGGCATAGGAAATTTTCTCTTACAATGATTCAAACAACTTGAAACACAACTACCAATATTTAACATAAACCTCCACCGTATGTGTTTATAATGCTTGTTGATAATGCATGCAATAAAACTAACATAAATAGGATAATACTGACTGCTTGATAGTCGACAAATATTTACGATAGAAATAAACTTTATAACTGAGATATTAATACATTATAACTGCATTGTCAACTAACATTTTACTCGGCTTTACGTGTATTTTATTTTGGAAAAAACATTCAGAAAATATAATGCCGATAATTTCATTTCTATTTGTGATTAATTTCACAGAGAACGAATTATTTTATAAAAGTATATCCTTTCTAATCTGTAGCAAAGAAATACTTTACATAAAAGGAAGGAAAACGAACTTTTAAAAGACTTTGCTAATACCATCAATAAACATGAAATTCAAATTTTAAATAGTGAGGTTTTTTAACACAATTCCATATAAAGAAATTATAAGCAATATAAATTATTAACCGTATTAGGATAAAAAATCAGCACTTCATTGCGTATTTTATTTACTTACAGCGAGAATGTTAATCGGTACTATGTATATGTACTACTTTTGTGCCATTCATTCTGAAAGCTTGGGAGATTAGTCGAAGTAAAGGAGATAAAAAAAGTATCAGAAATATCCATTTCAAAATCAGAACTAATAGTAAAATTAATATAAATAAATTCATGTATTGCAAGTTTTATTGTGTAAAATGTTGGGTAATTCTAAAAGACTAAATGTGCCTGTAACAAATATTGTACTTCAGCTTCAGGATCATTAACCCCTATCGCGATCGGGTTTTTCATCCACTTTCCTTGACTTTTTCAGTTTGTGATGATGACCTTCTCTTCTGCTTCGGCACATAGATGTAGCTTCTCCATGCGCAAGTTTTCTTGGGCTCTCCTTTTCCTAGTTGTCGTAGGATTAGAACCGGGAGTGTGGATTTCCCTTTTACTTAGTGGCTTCTTTTGCTTCTGAACGGAAATATAACTCCACTCTGAGTAGTATGCTATGTTGAGCTCTCCTTGTGCTGGTTGTGTACGATTAGTACCATGGGTGTGGATTGACATGTTTCCTATGATTTCTTTAGCTTCTGGAGGTAAATGTAGACTCACTGTGAAATCTCTCTTTCCACGTAGCAGCAGAAGAAGAATCACAGAAGGAAATGTTTTTATTTTGTCAGCAATACTGTGAAATAGAATCTGTAGATAGTTTGCCGATGTAAATACGTTTTCTAATACTCAACATAAAATATTTCATTAAAATTCGTATTGATGACGCCGGACACCACCAAATTAAGATCACATAACATAAAGTGATGCAAGAAATAGTTTCTTTTGCAAATGCTACTTATGATTATATTTCAAGAGAACGTCACAATAACACATTCAGATAACAAATACGTCCTGTCTATGTTTTTAATGTTTGAAACAAGAACATTAAGTTACATGTAAATTTACCACACTTGCAATAATAACTAAAACTCTTCACAAGTTTGAGGGAGTTTGAAATTTTGCATCAAGAATGTGAGAATGCTCGAACACGTAAATGCACACAATAAAGTAAAAGAAACAAAAAATCTGCAAATTTAATATATCATAACGTCCCAGTCACCGATGAAATTAATACGATATAATCATGTTGGTTGACTTGTGTGAAGTATTATTCCTTGAATACAAATATAAAGTGGGTGACGATAGTAACCGAGATTCCCAGACGGTCACCCACCTAGGAATCCGCAGTGTCTCGACTTGTTTAACTGGAATACTGGTTGGGAATACTGTTCCAAGAGACATGTAATGTAATACAGTATGATTAAAAGAAATACTTGGTTCTCAATAATAAGTAGAACTATAATTTTTAACAGGGGTTTCAAAATATTACTTCTTACTTGTTACTCAACTTCACGGCATGCTTTTTTCGGACATGAAGTCGTAGTCAGTCATGTACTACATTATTAACTCAATTCTACCATTCAAATATAAAATTACTAGTCTCGTTGCAAGCAAGCAAATTGACTACTGGAATACAATGGGGCATTGTTCTGTTTTTTGACACACTGCATTCTAATCATTGGTGCTGTTTTTTTTCTTGTGAGAACGTTCTTTATACTTGTTGTTAATTATCTTTCTCCTCTTGCATATTCATTTCTGTGGTCTACATTGTTAGGCAAATGTTATTGTTTACAAATGTCAGAAGTACACTCGTTATATGTATTGTTATCTACATGCAATCTTTATTGTTTTTCAAACGTCATTAAACGAGAAGTAACAGTTAACCACACTCTGTATTTCTTAATTTGAAAATGCATTCTATGTTGAAATGAGTCTATGCTTTGAAAGAGTTCGGAAAAGTAGTACCTAAACATTTTGGTATTTTATTCCGTAAAAGTCGAAGCTCAATGAAGAGAAACTACTGTATATATTAGCATACAAACTATGGCTAACATCTGTCACTGACATTTTAAAAATTCACCTTCCAGACTTAGCTCTTACAAATGCTATTCCCTTCGCATAACATTATGAAATATTCCGCAAAGAAACTTAAGACCGTAAAATAAGAGGTTGTTGTGCCATTGCATAACAACCAACCAGATACAAATCTCAATGATTATTTCCCTAAATATGATTTCATAAGTTCCTAGAACTCGCATTAAGAAAGGCAGTCTTCGATGAATTCATGACATTGTTCAGAAATACCGGAAAATCAGAATGATCATTGTTCATATTTACTATGACTTTTTTCTTCTCATTTCCACGTACAACTATTAGAGAAATATTCTTCAAGCACCTTAAAGACCAATGATATAATATACTCGTGACTGTAATCTATATATATAAAAGAAAGTCGTGTTAGTTACACTATAACTCAAGAACGGCTGTACCGATTTGGCTGAAAATTGGTGAGCAGGAAGCTTAGAGGCAGGAGACGGACATAGGATACTGTTTATCCCGTTCCCGTTTTCGCGTGATTTCGCGGGTTTTCGCACCTTTTCGAGGGTTTTTGCACGTTTTCATGGGTTTCCGCAGGTTTTCACGCGTTTTCGTATGTTTTTGCGCCTTTTCGCCTAAGGTTTCTGTGCAGAAGCGTTCTGCAGCGGAGAACAAGCAAGCAATCAAGCAAAGATACAAATGAAGCTAATAAAAGCGTGTTAAAAAGTGAAGTGAAGTATAATTAGATAGATTTTTTAATTAACTATTTAATATCAGAGCGTTTTTATTTTGAAATTCTTCTTTGTTTGAGAGACAAACACAAATCTGCAATTGCTTTATTATCACGAGTGCAACAAGGATAGTACAGTTTTTCACAGTGAGTGCGACGCGAGAAAAAGATGGGACCGGCTGTTAAGGCGGAACAGAGTTCGCCGGGTCAGCTAGTATGAAATAAAAGATAACAATTAAAGTTCGATATTTCTAATGTGAGCCCTTGTAACACAAAAATGTTTCCACGATGACTGGAAGTACTGGCAAACAATCTTAGTATGATACAATATTCTTATAGCATACAAATATTCTGTTTTACAGATAATATCGTGACTAATACGTAAGATTCGTTCTAAGATCTAAGTGAACGTTATCATAGGAACAACACATGCAAGCACAATTTGGGGAGGAGCTGCGCGAAGCTCTATCAGTAAGCTAATTAGAGTCCAAAATAAATCTCTCAGATCAACACTAAATCCACCATGGTTCATCCCCAGTCTTCAACAATTTCCAAACCGAACCTGCTCTACGTTGTTTAACTTAGGTAGAAACAAAAACAGTTCCCGCATTAAATCAAGATTCCCGAAAGACAATTTGAAACCTTCTTAACTTCTAGGCATCTTTTTCATCCGTCCACCTCCAACTACCTTCTTACTTAGCTTTACATAAGTCAAAACCTAAAATTCAGAGAAGAAAACAAATCTAGACTAAAGATTGCCATATCCTAAAATAGTTATAGTGTATTGTATTATAATGTACTATATAGTACTTAAAAGACAAGTGTCGAACAAGGAAACAATATTTTTTTAAAAAAAGATCATGAGATAATCGTTACTGTTTATTTTCTATATTTTGCTTATACAAGCATTTGCATTTATAAATGTGAAATTATGGTAATAAAAATTTCTTAAATTAATATGGTATGTTTGAAATATGTTATATTGAGTGTGGTACCGTATATTAAAATATTATTCCGAAGTATTCTTCAACGTCATGAGACTCAAAGATTTTTAATTTATTTAACAATATTTTATTAAATTCTCAAAGAAATGTCATCGGATCAGACAATTTTATTAGTCGTGTGAAAAAGATGCTTTACTAATGTGTGTTCACAACAACAGATGACCCTGTAAGTGTGTCGATTAGCTCAGAAAGCAAAGTAAAATTAGTTGTCCGGCTGCCACCGTGCGAGATGAATGTAACCCGTTTCGAGCAGCGCTCAAACACCAAAAGAGTCGTACTTTAAGGGAGAATTGTCCAAGAATATCAGAGGGAATTAGTGAAAGCCCTTCCATACTGGACAGTAGCGAGACTGGCAGGAGAGTTTCTGCGATGACGCGTAGCAACCAACCACCACCAACGCAAGTGACGACCTGTGAGTGAGTGGGCCGATGTAGCACGTGGGGTAATCGAACATCTGCCTAACCGGGCTTTTAAAACGAGTATGGTATGCTTCTGGAATGTTGTGAACTCCTATATTCTATAATGATTTGGAACACGAAATCAGTACCGTCATTTCAAATACCTAAATAAATATGAGAAACTCAAACAACAATAATGCAATGTGGAATATAGTAAACAATACGACCACATCAATTTAAAACCTGGTAGAAAATGTTGTTTAAAAAGATAGTGATAGACAAGCAAACGATTCAGAAAGAGTGGTCAGCCTCTTAAGCCAATATTTTTTGAGAATTGCGATTGATATAAGGAAGAATTTAAAGCCATAAAATTCAACAACAGATTTTCTCAAGAGAATTTTAGGTACGATGTTAGTTGCCGAAACTTCTTCCTACAAAATTCTCAAAATAATCGATAAAATAAATAGTCAATATTCGGCCAGTTTACGTGAATTTTCAGATTGTTTGTTAAAGACATGTTCCCCAGCCATTATACGCTCGTTAACTCGCATCCTTATGAATCGGAATATTTCCAGATATTATCAAAACAGCTAAGAGTTAGCCGACCTTCAAAAAACGCAACGAAATTTAATTAAAAATTGTTGCGCAATTCCTGTTTTCTCAGTTTTTTTTTCCACAAGTTATTTTCTCAGTTCTTTTACGAACGAATGGAAACCGTTCTTAGTAATCGAATTCAAAGAGTTCTTGGATTGCTAACATGAATTTATAAAATCAAAATCCTCGGAAACCGCTATACTTTCTTTTCTTAAAAATGTCGCTTTATCAGTGGATTAAAATGAATCCTTTTTTGGAATATTTTTAGATCTTTTAAAAATATTTTACGTCATTGATCAAAATATATACTTTTCAAATGAACTTATGGAATTCGTGATATTTCTCTAGATTACACAAAGATCTCAGGTAGTATAATTATAATGGAATGAAGAGACATTTACTCGTCTTTCAGCTTCCTTGCAAATTGCGCATGAGTTTCGATTTTAGACTCTGCTCTGTTCATATTATACGTAAGAAAAATGCCTTCGACAATTCGAAACGGAGGAATAGGTCTCTTTTGAATGATAAGAATATTTTTTGAAAAAAAAGAAATGGTAAAATGTAAAGTATCGTATTTTAAAATTTGTTTCGTAATAGCAAATTAATAGTAAACAAAGGGAAATAATTTCAATACAATTTTGCTTTCAAATAAATAATTTTGAATTCCATAGTATACTATGAAAGATGTGCCGTTTACTGATGTTAAAGTAATAAAAAATTTGTGTCTCTGAACTCAGTCATCTCAGTCAATCTCAAAGGGTATATCCATATAAATGAATTGATCACAAAATTAAGTTCATTATGCAACGCTCTTAGAAATCATTCAAAGTCATTCAACCTTTATATTGCTCGTTTTGTACTGTACGTTTCGTGAATGTTCAATCCCACTTGAAATGCAGCAAAATATTCTGAGGAAACATCCTATCTGCCAGAAATGTATGTTACAGAACCTTTCTTGTACGAATAATAAGGTAATTTCACCCATATGATTATTGTAAGCCTAAATTTATTAAGCTGATAATTATAGCATTGCATTGCCTCTATATTTACCTATCAGTGATTTTTTTAAATGACTTTATGAAGGGAACATATTTTCAACCAATACAGATAATCATAACATTCGACGTAGTAATCATATTCAGCAAGTGTCAGGTTCAACAGCTCACTACAAACGTCACATAAATATATGTAGTACATTATTTTACAATATATTGGCAGGTTCACGATTAAAATCCATACACAGGTTTACATGCCGGGTAACATCATTTCTGCAGCATAACTGTTCCTATACCCTTGTGCTGGGCACCAAAAAGACAAGTAATATCGATTTTAACATTGATATTGACTGTATAATTCACAATTTAGACTGACTCATTTTAAAAGACTACACATAGATGTAACAAGTATTGTATTTTATCTTAGTCTATTATTGTATTGCAACAAGTATTGTACCTCTGCTATCGGGTCAATGACCCCCGGTTTTCTGACCAATTTCTCTTCTCCTTTGAGCAAATACTGAGATGGACCATTTTTTTTGCTCCTGGTGGTAATGTAGCTTCACTATCTGGGCACGTTTTCTTGAGCTATGTGGGGAATGTAGTTATTCAAATAATTGTTCTCCATTTTCTCACGGCAGTAAATCGTTTCTATAAATAGAGGGATGAAAAGCCAAAACCTGTTGCTGATTTGCATTTGCAAATAGTTTATTACATGGGATATAAATAAATAAATACATAAATAAATATGTAAATAAATGTATAAATTAGTATACAAATAATAAAATGTTAATCTGCCGTAGACTGAGATACATTGGTAATGCCAATGGGGTATACAAGTACAATGCAATAATATAAAATGTAACTGAAGAAGACGCCATTTGTGTGACCAAGCAAGTACAATATATGTTTAAAGTTAAAAAAGAGGTTTATGTGTTTCTCTTCGCTATTATATGAAATAATACAATAATTTACTAAACACACTGAAGAACTTTTTTCGGGTTCCCTGTGAATAAAATGAAAGATGAACTTTTTCTTTTGCCATAGTGCAGTAGAAAACTCGCATCGGCTTTTACAAGTCACCGTTTTTTCTCGCAGTATTTCAGTACTTCATCTACACTGCGTAAGCCGTATGTGAGAAAGTAAAATGGTTCATTAAGTCAAACAGACATAACGGGTCCTCTACAAATGTTGCTTTTGAAAATATTTTTCATACTTTTTAAAGGAAAGACATTAATTGAAGAAGACTGTTTAATTTCCACGCCTGCAAATACTCGGGTCATATCTGAAGTTAACGTATCTATCGTGTCATTACATCTGACGCGATTTCGAACAGGATACGGGCTGCATGCGATCAGATAAGGCGACTACCCAAGAAAATGAAGTCTATAACTCAAACTCCTACACTTTGTGACGCCTCGCATGAGTTACGGTCCTATTTTGTAAGAAGAAGAAAAATCGCATGAGAAACAACTCGTATCCCGGTATCTGGCTCTCCTGCGCGACGTAAGCACTTCCAGGCCGTCAGAGATAATTGTACTTACAAACGGGCGGCGGTGTATACACACAAGGTAAGTATAGCGATATGAAGTAACACGAGTAAATTGCAGTCTACAATTCATCTCGGTGGCCCCGGAGGAGCCCGATGCGAGCAGATAAGGCGCCGGGTAATTTACTCGCGTTCCGCGCGCGGCAACGCCACGCAAAAACGCGCTCGCGCCCGCGACAATGCGCCGCGCTTCCGGGCTGCGCGAACCGGTTCGCACCCTGAACCGGTTGCAGTTTCTGAGCTTTGACTCAGGGCCTTGTTAGAGGACGAATGCATGTAGTTGCCTAGGAAAACAAGCATGTCATTAATATTACAATATTTAATTGTAAATAAATGTATCTTTTGATACTAATTAATTTATTTCCTTCATTAACTTTATTACCTTTATTTATTTTATTTCCTTTAATACCTTTATTACCTTTACTAACTTTACAACTTTAATTTCATTTTTTCATTTATTTCATTTATATAATTTCATTTATTTTATTTATTTATTTTACTTATTTATTTAATTTTTCCCGCTGGACCTGATCTTTACTGTCCGTGACCGGCATCACCTTACACAAGCAGGGGTTTGCGACTTGAAACTGCAGGCGGTTTTTGAGCCTTAGTTGGAAGCAGATCGTGAAGCAAAAGGCCAGTTTCCGTATACTAAAAGGTCAATTTTGAAAGAAAAAATTAGATTTTTTGGTGTTTTGCAACAACACAAAGTATCTGGTT